>QFEF01005167.1:0-10992 GCA_003316035.1 Neoboletus subvelutipes | reverse complement strand
GGCTAGCTCTTCTCTTGCCCAACTAGCAAGTCTTGTTAGGAAACCCTTGTCATCTCAATCAGTGAGTTCTCCACTGACCTCCCTTCTTGTTGCCCTCTGCATCATTGGACGTTGGCCTGCCTGTCTCCAACTCCAATAGACACCAGTGCAAGGGTCATGCCTTGTTTCCTAAGGACAACTGAGAGCCACTGTGGTCGCACAGTCTCAGTGTTACAACCGGTGTAACAAATAACATGTACGCAGAAGACTGAAGTCTTTGCTACAGGACTAGTCTACCTCTGTAGACACGGGCGACCTTCTTGGTCTGCAAGCGGATCACCTGATCGGCGAGTGGTGTGCAACAGTTGTGGCAACCTCAGCTGGTATGCTGTTTGCAAGGCAATGAGCGGGCTCCCTCCAGGCACACAAGGAGTAGTTGGCTATGGACTGGTCATGGGCAAGGCCAGTATCTGGGTGCGGCCTCTGGGCAATAGGTGGCGATGACAGTGAGTGTTGGGCAATGGCTCACGAGCAGATCCTCTGATCTGCAACAAAGTGGAGACACCCTCCTCAGAAGGTTCTCAGTTACTTGATCGAGCTTCTGATTAACAGAAGATTGAGACCAAGATTTAGATGATATGAAACACCGGTTTCAATGACGCTGGCACAGGCACTAACAGTGAAGGCTTCGAATTCTATGTAAGATTGCATAGATCAAAGTTAAGGTTACATGGGCGGTGATTCTAGCTATTTATACTAAGCCCCTTTAGGGCCGGCTAACGATAGAATCTCCACTCTAAAGTATAAAAGATAATGACATGTTGTGTCACGTACGATATAAAAGGTTATCAAAGATGATGCATCGCATTGCATATGATAAATAAGGAAAGACGTGAGACGCATCACATGAGATATAAAAGGAAAGATGCATCATGCACCGAAAGAAGAAAGATGCATCTTGCGATAATATGAAATGCGATACTGCGGGCACAGCTCGACTAATCTGGAGAGATGAAATGAACTGAGGCCGAGGTGAGTCATGATGGAAGGAACACGAGTCATATATGAAAGAATATGACTTAGGAGGTTAATTGGTCTGCAGTAGGAAATAGAAAGAAGGTCTGAGAGAAGCTAGTCCTCAAAGAGCGCAGTGGTGAAGAACTTGTCCCATATCTCTTGGGGTATGTCGAGGTCAGGAAGGATGTCCTCCCAAAGTGAGTCCGGTACGGGGGCAGATATGGAGAGGTCAGGTGAGCCTATAGGAGAGAGAAAAATATCCCCCCCTAAGATACTTGTAACACTCAGGCTGAGTCTATATCATTTCATTAGTCTCTCAGGCATTGAGGAGATAGAGCATCAGTCTTTAGTTCATTAGTTTATGTGTAGTTTTGTTCCTGGGCTTTGTGGACCCCAGAGAACTTGTTACATTTCTTTATGCTGAAGAAGATATTTCCTCCGATCTTGAAACGACCCAACAACTATCTATAATCGTCTTGGGGACGCCGAGCTGAATACTATAACTATTCGTAGAAGAGGAGTGAGCGAGGTTTGACAAGGACCAAGACTCAGGGGGTTAAGTGATCTTTGAGGTACAGAGACCTCTAATGAGTGGAACTCTTGTTGTTAGGGATTAATCCAAGAGAACTAGACTGGGGATGCCAGTGCTAGGCTCTCAGTCTTATATATCATCTCTATGTATGTACATATGTACTACGGATCTACCGATGTAGAGACGGTAATTAAATACATGAGGGAAACATGCATCGAGCATGAGGATAAAGCGTGTATCAAACATGCTGAAGGAGTGTGTTAGAAGCATAGCTTCTGAAATGGAAGAGAAGTAAAACATGTGCCAGACATGAGGAACGGAAATGAATAACATGCACTAGGCATGTGTGTGACTGACTAAATAATAATAAGTGCACAGCACGGAGATGAAGAGGAAACAACATGAGGACGGGGGTGTGTCTAACACGAGTACAACATGTGTTGTAGATGTCTTGCATCATGGCGTATAAGATTGATGATCGAGATGTCATCACATCTAGGGTTTAGAGTCAGGTGATACTAGTCATGAGACTAAAGGATATATCATGTGATGTCGAATCACATGATGAGGAAGTCATGTGACACTAGGTCACGTGATAAGTGGCGCTCATGGCCAAGCCAGCTGAAGGGAACTATCTTCAGTATAGAGATTAGAATCGATCTAATCATATCTGATAAGATAAGATAAGATAACTTGATCAAAGTTATCGTGTGCACGGATCGAGCCGTAACAGATCTCATTGATACTTCCTTTATCGTTCAGTTTGTCAATTCCCCAGAGCCTGGTTGGAAGATACCACACAGTAAGGATAAGCTTCTGTCTATGACAGGAAGACTTCAACTCTGAGCTTTAGAAAGAAGAAAAAGATTAGCTACCCAGGCTGCAGCATGCTGTTTAGCTCAAGAGAAAAAAGAAGCTCATCGATTAGCCCATCTTGCGAAGAAAGAAGCTCTTCACAAATACTTTACCCTCCTCTCCTCTCAACCAGACTACATTGAGTAAAATGTCAGCCATTGACATTGCCAAACTCACCCGCCAACTCAGAGATCTTAATCTTGAAAAAGAAAAATCTTTGGTTATCAAGAAAATTGCAGATCCTGAAAAATGGAATGGAGATCGTGCAAAATTTAGATTATGGTGGATATGTCTTCAT
This sequence comes from Neoboletus subvelutipes, assembly GCA_003316035.1. Classification (NCBI taxonomy): domain Eukaryota; kingdom Fungi; phylum Basidiomycota; class Agaricomycetes; order Boletales; family Boletaceae; genus Neoboletus; species Neoboletus subvelutipes. Next base: position 8,311 of record QFEF01005167.1, on the reverse strand, counting down.
CTGTGGGTAGATGAACAAACCTGGAAATCAGATAGACTCTGAACCATTGCAGTACTCTCCCATTTTGAGAAAAAGGCAGAGAGCTATGCCCAAATACATCTCAAACATTGGTATGACAAAGAAGAGTACAACGAGCTTGACAAGGACTCCAATCCCACAGGAAGAAAATTAGGAGAAAAAGCTTGGCCAACATGGGCAGAACTAACAAAGGACATCCATGACTATTTTTAGATTGATATACTCGCACACAAAAGCCTCAAGAAGCTCAAGGCCTTATGACAAGGAAATTTCCTGATTGATGCCTTCCTACAAAGATTTGAGGTCTTGCAAGGCGAATCAGGGATTGAAGACAAGCCTGCCAAGGAGCTGCTCAAAAAGGCAGTAGATTACCAGATTTATTACACACTCTGGATGAACAAATCTATGACCTTTTCTACTCTCACCCTTGCAGAAATAAAGCAGGGGTATATGGAGATTGGAAGGGCTTTAGAACAGATGGTGGTCGAAAGGGGACCTGCCAAATCTGCTGCCTATACTCCTCATCTGCAGGCACCTTGGCCTTATGGCCAACAAATACAAAAATACTATCCTGCACCTCCTCGCCTGCCTCTAGGGCAACATCACCAATTTACTCCCACCAGTATCCAACCTGAAAGAGGAGCACCAATGGAGATCGGTGCCCAATAGGCACAAACATCCTGTCCTGACACAAGGACTTGTTATGGTTGTTCCAAGGTTGGCCACATTTGGCCCGATTGTGATACAAACCTGAACAAGAGGCAGAGACGGTTCCCACCTCAAGCCCAATTTCAATATGTCTGGGATATCAGCACTGGACAATACGTGATGTCATACTTGCCCACACCTTCACCTGCTGTGCAGATGCAGCAACATTATGCTGGGAGGCCTTTGCTGCAGCCCCCAGCTGCCCCTGCAGTTCTGGCTGTTACAAGTATAACAGACACCCCTATTTTTCTCTCTCTATTAAGTTCACCTGACCTTGCTATCGCAGCATCTCTCCCAGAAGATCTTTGGGATGATATCCTTCCTGACCTTGACATCCCACAAAGCCTCTGGGATGAGGTATTCCACCCCTTGCTTTTCAAGGACTGATGACTCAGTTCTTTCATATTCTTGGCGTAGCCCCTTTTCATTTTTGGTCTCTTTTCTATTTTGGACTCATTACCTTCCAAGTCAAATTCTCTCATATTTGACTTGTGTTCCACCTATCCATTTTCAGATCTCATTTCATTTTGTATGTTTTCATTTCGGTCTCTTTCCTTTCATATGCTTTTCATTCCGGTACCATTACAACTGTGCCTGCAGTTCTTTTCATTTCGGTATCAATATGACTGCATCCACAGTCTATTTGATCTCGCTTTCTTTTCATTATAGTACTTTTCTATTTTCGATTGCCGCTCTATTTCCTGACCTGCCCTAATGGGGCTTAGTATAAATAGCATGATTGAAGCCCATGTAAACCTTAACTTTGATATATGCAATTATACATGGAATTTGAAGCTCATCGCCCGAAACCTTGACCTCAATCTTCTGTCAATCAGAAGCTCAGTTAAGTAACTGAGAACCTTCAATGAAGGTGTCTCCATTTGTCCAGTGGATCAGAAGATCCCCTGTCTGGACTATCATCCAATGCCTGAGGTCTTTGCTCTCACCCACAAGCAACCCCATCAGGTAGAGGTGTTACAAGTATCCTAGGGGGGGACATTTGTCTATCCCCTATGGGTTCATCTGACCTCTCAGTACCCGCCCCTCTATCAGACTCACTCTGGAAGGATATCCTTCCCAACCTTGACATACCTCAGGAAGTATGGGACAACTTCTTCACTACAGCTCTATTCAAGGATTAGCTCCTCTCAGACCCAATCTCTCTTACTGTGGACCTTTCATCTCCTAAGTCATATTCTCTCATATATGACTTGTGTCTAATCCTCCTGGATTCATTTCAGCCTCAGTTCTTTTTACTTTATCTTGTTTCAGCCAAGCTGTGCCCACAGTGTCTCATTTCATATTTACGTGACACGTCTCTTTCTTCTTTCGGTATGTGACACGTCTCTTCCTTTTATATCTTATGCAATGTGACATGACCCTTCCTTTTATATCTTACACAATGCAACGCGTCTTTTCCTTTTATACTTTAGAGTGGAGATTCTATCTCTAATCGGCCCTAAAGGGGCTTAGTATAAATAGCTAGAATCACCACCCATGTAACTCTAACTTTGATCTATGCAATCTTACATAGAATTTGAAGCCTTTGCTGTCAGAACCTGTGTCAGCGTCATCAATCGCCCATTTCTATCTAGATCTCAAACTTCTGTCAATCAGAGTTCAATCTAGGCACTGAGAACCTTCAGAAGAAGGCATCTCCACTTTGTCCCTGATCAGAGGATCAGCTTACAAGCCATTGCCCAATGCTTGCTGTCATCACCACCTATTGCCAGTGGCCACATCTGGATACAGGCCTTGCCCATGACCTGTCCATAGCCAACTACTCCTTGTGTGCCTGGAGGGAGCCTGCTCTTTGCCTTGCGTCCAGTATACCAACTGAGGTCACCACAACTGTTGCACACCACTTGCCAATCAGGTGATCCGCTTGCAGACCAAGAAGGTTGCTGTCATCTACAGAGGTAGACATTGTCCCATAGCAAAGACTTCAGTCTTCTGTGTACATGTTACTTGTTACACCAGTTGTAACAAGAGGTCTTGTTCACAACCTCTCCATAGCTGACTTCTTCTGTGCCTGGAGAGAGCCCACTCTTGCCCATACTGCAGCATCACCAAGGAGTACCACAACCATAGCACACATCTAGTCTGACCAGAGAGTCATCAATGGTAGCGAGGACTTCAGTCTTCTGCGTATGTGTTATTTGTTACACAGGTTGTAACATCAGCTACATTAAATTATATTTCGGCAGAAGCTGAAGCTTACTACAAGGACAAGTTTGAAGTCGAAGCTTGTCAACAAGCAGCTGAGGCTTTAAAAGGATAGAGTTCATAGAATCAGGGGTTTCTATGAACTTATGAACATTTTCTTCTTCTTTTCATTTATCAGAAAATTACATAGCACTGAACTCGGATGGACTAGGGTTAATACCTGAGGGTGGCATATGTACAGAAAAAGATTTTCCTGTATCTGATCTCGATTCTGTCTTCTGTAATATAATCAATTCAAATTCCAAAAGGGTAACTCATATGAGCATGGCACTGGAATTCAAAAATAGTGTGCTTGATTCCCTCATTCCAAAAATAAGAACCATGGATATTTATAAATCCCTCAATGCTTCAAACACTGCCCATAGAACATCCTCACTGTCATTTGGCAGAGAATTCTCACTTGAGACAAAGGTGTTCTGGAAACAATCTGGAAGTTGGTGATTTCAATCATTTAAGTCCTTATTGGATTCTGGGGCTTCTCACACTTTCATCAATCAACAATATGTACAAAGGTATGGTATTGTTACAGCTTGATCTGTGCACACGATAACTTTGATCAAGTTATCTTATCTTATCTTATCAGATATGATTAGATTGCATCTAATCTCTATACTGAAGATAGTTCCCTTCAGCTGGTTAGGCCATGAGCGCCACTCATCACGTGACCTAGTGTCACATGACTTCCTCATCACGTGATCAGAGATCACATGACTCACAGATGCTAGTCATCTATTATGACATCAGGAATCTATGATCTAGTTCTAGATCTCCTCACAACATCCTCACAACTTTAATGTCTGTGCTGTGCACATATTCTTATTTGTCACACACATGCTTGATGCATGTTATTCATTTCCATTCCTCATGTTTGACACATGTTGATACTTCCCTTCCATTTCAGAAGCAGTGCTTCTAACACACTCCTTCAGCATGTTTGATACATGCTTTATCCACATGCTTGATGCATGTTTCCCTCATGTATTTAATCACCATCTCTACATCGGTAGATCCATAGTACACATGTACATACACAGAGATGATATATAAGACCGAGAGCCTAGCACTGGCATCCCCAGTCTAGTTCTCTTGGAGTTTTCCCCTTCAACAAGAGATCCACTCAGGAAGTCTTAGTATTTCAAATCCTAGTCTTATCCTTGAGTCTTGGACCTTGTCAATCCTCGCTCACCCTCCTGTTATTCTACAGTCACATCTTAGCTTGGCATCCCCAAGACTTTAGTAGTTGTTGTTGGGTTGTTTCAGGTATTTCCATCTTTAATCTTGAAAAATCTATTCCTGTAAAAAATGCTGATGGATCTAACAGATCCATTGGGAAATAACCCAAGCTTGTACACTTTTAATCTGTATTCAAGGACATTTCAAAGTTATAGACACCTACATTTCCGAGATAGGCACCCATCAATTAATCGTTGGATATGATTGGCTTTACTGCCATAATCCTGATATTGATTGGGTAGAAAAAACTATTTCATTCTCCCATTGTACTCAACACTGTAAAATTATGGGAGACGTCCCCATGGAAGCACATAACTCACCTTTATTTATTAGAACCATTGAGGCAGGAATAAAAGAAAAAGTTCCTGAAGTGTACCATGACTTCTTAGATGTGTTTTCTGAACAAGAGTCAGAAAGAGTTCCCGAATGAAAACCCTGGGATCACACTATTGATCTTAAACCAGACTTCATTCCTAAAAAGGGAAGAGTGTTATGAGTGTCCTAGGAGGGACCATTTTTGTTACGAGCGTCCTGGAGGATACCATTTTTCTCTCACCTATGGCATCTCCTGACCTATCAGTATCCGCTCCGATATCAGATTCCCTCTGGGACGACATCCTCCCAGACCTGGACATTCCACACAAGGTATGGGAAGGCATCCTGGACTCCTCACTGTTCCAACCGTAATTCCGCCCCGGACTTCTTTCATTTCATACTGCGGACCTTTTACACTCCTAAGTCATATTCTCTCATATATGACTTGTATCCATTCCATCATGACTCACCAGCAGCAGTCTATTTCTTCCTATTTAGTCGAGCTGCGCCCGCGGCTTCTTATTTCATATAACACGATGCGTCTTCTCTTTTGGTATGCGACGCGCCTTTTCCTTTTATAACTTACATGACGCGTCTTTCCTTTTATACTTCATGCAACGCGCCCCTTTCCTTTTTATCTAACGCGACACAACACATCTTTCCTTTTGCACCATACGCAACACAACGTGTCATTTCCTCTTTTACTTTAGAGCGGAGATTCTATCTGAAACCGGCCCTAAAGGGGCTTAGTATAAATAGCTAGAATCACCGCCCATGTAACTTTAACTTTGATCTACGCAATCTTACGTGGATTTCGAAGTCTTCACTGTCAGCGCCTGTGTCAGCGTCGAGAAACTGGTGTTTCATATCGTCTAAATCTTGACCTCGATCTTCTGTCAATCAGAAGTTCGGTTAAGTAACTGTCAACCTTCTATAGGGAGGTCAGACCCCTTTCGTCATCGACCAGAGGATCGATCCGCTAGCCATTGCCCAACGCTAGCCATGCCAGCCGCCTATTGCCCAGAGGCTGCGCCCAGATACAGGTGCTTTGCTCACGACCTGTCCATAGCCGACTACTCCTAGTGTGCCTGGAGGGAGCCCGCTCATTGCCTTGCGAACAGCATACCAGCTGAGGTCGCCACAACCATTGCACACCGCTCGCCAATCAGGTGATCCGCTTGCAGACCAAGAAGGTCACTGTCGTCTTCAGAGGAAGACCTGTCCGTAGTGCTGTTGACTTCAGTCTTCCGCGTACATGTTATTTGTTACACCGGTCGTAACAATTTTTCTCTCTCCCACAAGTTCACCTGATCTGTTGGTATCTGCTCCCATGCTAGATTCCCTTTGGGATGACATTCTTCCTGACCTGGACATTCCCCAGGAGGTATGGGACAACATTTTCCATTCCACCCTCTTTGAAGACTAGCCACTTCTTGGACCCAATTTGTATTCCTTCCTTCCTTTACTGTGGACCTTCTAAAACCTCCTAAGTCAAATTCTCTCATATTTGACTCATATCCTATTTGTCATTGATCCAGTTCAGCCTCAGTTCATTTCTCCATTTCATTTTCACCAAATTAGTCGAGCTGTGCCCACAGCACTTCTATTTCATATTTATAGTATGTGACATGACGTGTCCTACTTTCCTTTTACATGCTACATGACATGATGCATTTCTTTTCTTTTCACACAATGCATCCTCTTTCCTTTTACGTGCTATGCAACGTGACATGTCTCTTTCCCTTTGCGCAATGCGACACATCTTCATTTATCTCTTTATACTTTAGAATGGCAATTCTATCTTTAACCGGCCCTAAAGGGGCATAGTATAAATAGCTAGAATCACCACCCATGTAACCTTAACTTTGATCTACACAATCTTATGTAGAATTCGAAGCCTTTGCTGTTTCAGCATTGTCAATCACCATCACCTAAATTAGATCTCGAACTCCTGTCAATCAGAGTTTGATCTAGGAACTGAGAACCTTTTATGGAAGAGATCTCCACTTTGTCCCTGATCAGAGGATCAGCTTGCAAGCCATTGCCCAAAGCTTGCCATTGTTGCCACTTATTGCCCAGAAGCTGCACCTTGATAGAGGCCTTGCCCACAACCTCTCCATAGCCGACTACTCCTTGTGTGCCTGAAGGGAGCCCACTCATTGTCTTGTGTCCAGTATACCAACTGAGGTCGCCACAACTGTTGCACACTACAAGCCGATCAGAGGATCCACTTGTCAACCAAGATGGTCCAGTTGTCTACAGAGGTAGACAGTCCATAGCAAAGACTTTAGTCTTCTGTGTATGCATTATTTGTTACACCGGTTGTAACAAAAGATCAAAGTTTTATTTACCTGAGGAGCTGTCATGCCCCAGGACCTACCAATAAACGAGGAGACTACCAGAGGATAGTCAAGAAGTGGTCACTACAAGACGTATCAACCTATCCAACCTACTTGGAGAACCGTCTGATGAGGAAAACCAGAAAGCCCCACCCAGATCTTTTGCAGCAGTACCATCTACCTCTTCTGCTTCCCAAAGAATTGGAGAACCATCTTGGAATACTCCATCTCCACTCCCTTCCATCGTCAGAACAACCTCTACCAACTGTCCCTCCCAAAGTCAGACCCCATTGGCCAATCCTTCCCCACTGCCACTATCAGAACCGGAACCTATCCAAGTAGACCAACCAGAGCCAGCCTCTGGATACTACTCCCATGTTCTTGGAAGAAACGTTCTACCTGGTGAAACCAGTGCCTATTCCCACCTCCCTGGATACAGCCAAGATCCAGAAGACCCAGACCCAGGAGCAGATGATTCTGACGATTCTGATGAGATTGGGATGGGTGAAATTAAAGCCGCTCTCCCTGAAGAATTCTCAGGAGAACCAGATGATGCCCACCAATGGTACCTTGCAATGCAAGGATACTTCTCCCTCCATGAAGAGAAGTACAATGATTGAGCAAAGTCTCTTATTTTCCTCAACCATATGTTCAAAGGACGAGGGAAGTCCTTCTCTGAAGCTTGGCTTACCAGACTCAATGATAATATGCTCTCCGAGGGAGAAAGAAAATTTGAAGAAGTTACCAAAGCTTTCCACACCACCTTTTCCCCCTATGATACCACCGCTTCCACACAAATCAAGCTTGCAAACCTTGTCCAGGATGCAAGAGACAATTCAGGCTTTGAGAAATATGTCTCCATTTTCTCCATGCTTGCTGTCAGAACCAGAATATCTGACATTGCCACCCTCTCTGAATGGTTCCTCAGAGGAATCTCTGTACCCATCACCACCCAGCTCACTCTGTCCGGTATACTCAAAAATGCCAAAAGTATGGAAGAAATCTACTCCAAAGCTTCCAAAATCAAAGGAGGAGTTAGGAGAATTTGAAACCTTAGAAGAGGACCCCAGGTATTGTTACGACCAGTGTAACAAATAACACGTACGCAGAAGACTGACGTCTTTGCTATGGGACAGGGTCTACCTTTGTAGACGACAATGACCTTCTTGGTCTGCAAGTGGATCACCTGATTGGCGAGCAGTGTGCAATGGTTGTGGCAACCTCAGTTGGTATACTGGGCACAAGGCAATAAGCAGGCTCCCTTCAGGCACACCAGGAGTAGTCAGCTATGGACAGGTCATGGACAAGGCCTGTATCTAGGTGCAACCTCTAGGCAATAGGCAGCAACGACGATGAGCATTGGGCAATAGCTTGTTAGCTGATCCTCTGATCAGGGGCAAAGTGGAGATGCCTTCCTCAGAAGGTTCTCAGTTCCTAGATCGAACTCTGATTGACAGATGTTTAAGATCTAG
>QFEF01005162.1:0-31648 GCA_003316035.1 Neoboletus subvelutipes | reverse complement strand
TGATTTTCTCGGAGGACATGGTGAGACTGGAGGGCAACAAGTAGTAGCCCAGATACTCGGTAGTGTCGGTGTGGAATTCGCACTTATCGGGTTTGGCGTAAAGTCCGTGCTTGCGGAGTCTACGGAGGACCTCTTGGACATGCTCCTTGTGGGAAGCTTTGTCCTCAGAGTAGATTAGAATGTCGTCCAGGTAGACTACCACACAAACATCTAGAAGATCCACGAAGATGGTATTGACAAACTGCTGGAATGCTGCAGGAGCATTGGTGAGACCAAATGGCATGACAAGCCACTCATATGAGCCGTAGTGCGTCCGGAAAGACATTTTCCATTCATCTCCCTCGGCGATGCGGACTAGGTGGTAGGCATGCCGGAGGTCAATTTTGGTGTATATCTTAGTGCGGCTCGGAGCGTCAAGGAGGTTGGAGATACGGGGAAGGGGGTAGTGGTCTTTCTTCATGATCTTGTTGAGTCCTTGAAAGTCAATGCAAAGTCGGAGGGAACCATCCTTCTTGCGGACAAAGAGGACCGGAGTGGTGTGAGCGGAGAAAGAGGGACGAATGAACCCCATGGAAAGGTGCTCATCGAGGAATGCATGGAGTGAGCCAAGTTTGGAGGGTGAAAGGGAGTAGGTGGTACCCAGCGGAGGCGAGGCTCCTTCCTCTAGATCAATCTTAAGATCGTACTCATGATGAGGAGCAAGCTTAGATGCTCTACTCTTGCTGAAGACGTCAGTGAAATTGTGGTACTCCGGAGGTACTCCGGAGAGATCAGTTTCTTCGGGGGGAGTGATAGAGGCAGAGTGGAGATTGCTCTCCTGGGGGCGGAGTTGCAGGCTAAACTGTACTGAGCCCTCAAGGCGACACGCTAGTGCAAAGGCTGGTGCACTGACGAGCGCGATGGGTGGAGCCTTGCGATCGGAGAAACGCAGTGGATCAGGAGTGGGGTCAGCTGGAGGAGGGGATTCCGGAGGCTGCAGAGGGGAGCTCGGAGGCGTTGGCAAGATCTGCTCGGATGCCCGGAACGAGATACTGCTTGAAACCCAATCAATCAATGGATTGTGGCGGGTGAGCCAGTTGTGTCCTAGGACAAGGGAACAGGAGGAATCCAACAGAGTGACGTAAAGCGTCATCGGAGTGATGTCACCAGTTGCAAAACGGACGGAGAGGTTTATGGCTCGGGTTATGGTGCTGTTGGTCGTTCCATTGAAGAGGCAGAGTTGGAGTGGGGGCACAGGGTAGGTAGAAAGTCCATGTTTATTAACAAAGGAACTATCAATGAAACAATCGGATGAGCCAGAGTCTACTAACGCAGAAAAAGGAGGGATTGGATAAGATGCAAGAGAGACAGAGGGCATAAGGGACTTGGGGTCAGAAAGAGCGGACGCATTGAGGTGGATCTCCTTGGGTGCACGGTTGGTTTCAATGCAACCTCCAGTCTGTGCGGAGTCAGGGAGGTTGCGGACTATTTTTTTGCCCCTGAGGTGGAGACCTCCGGTTTGGTTTCCGGAGTTGTCATCGCTGCACGACCTTTGGATGCCCGAGATGTAGACTTGGGGCAATCCTTTGCCATGTGGCCAGCGAGACCACAGAACATGCAGAGCTTGTAGTTGAAGCAACATTTACACTCTTCCACAGTGAGCTTGCCGTCCTTTCCTAGTTTGGATGACAAGTCCGGCTTCGGAGCAGCGGAGGTGGTGGCCTTGCCCTTAGAGTCTTTAGGACCACTGGAGGGACGAGCGGAGGATGATGTAGGAGTGGACAATCTCTCTGACTTTGATGTGGAGGGCTGATTGGACAGTTTCGACTGTCGATTGACTTCGGATTTGTGCTCCCAGTAGCACGCATCGATCGCCTGAGCGAGAGTTCGGAGCTCGGAGAGCATAGGAGGTTTACCCACGCGAGAGATTTCATCCTTAATGCAGTCTGGTAGACCATTGTAGAAGTGGTGCCGGAGGGCACCTTCTCCATATCTCCAGACTTGCGAAGCAATCCTGTTGAACTCGACCATGTACTTATTGATGTGTTGGCTGTCCTTCATGGACAGGTGGTCAAGTTGGTGCTCCACATCTCCGATGGGGTCATGCAGACCGAAATTGGTCTGGAGCTCGAGGATGAACTCCTTGAAGTCGTCCATCCATAGGGGACGGAGTGCGGGATCTTCCATCTGGAGGAGGTCCGGTTCGAACCATTCCAGTGCCATACCCTTCAGGTACGACTGCGCGAACATCACTTTGGTGCGGTCAGTACGAAAAGCCTTGGGGCAGTCTTGGAAGTTTAATTCGCACTGCACCAAGAAAACGCAGAGTTTGTGGGGATTCGTCCTGTCAAACTGATCTGGTTCTTGGACTTTGGTGCGCGGAGTAGATTTGGAGGTGGGACAACATGTGGAGCGAGCGAGGCCTTGGATAGTGCTTGCAAGGCGAGCAAGGGTATTTCGCAGAACGTGCTCATCAGGCTCTTCATCGTCATCGTCGTCAGGGAGGTCGGGGTTATTGTCGAATGGGTCATTTCCGGGGTAATCAGGATCACCTGGAGCGTCACCGTCGTCAGGATAGAAGTCAGGTGCCCTTTGACTGGAGCGTTGGCTAGTGAGGAGAGAGGATCTATCTTGGAGTTCAAGCTCGACGACGCACGCTCCTGGAGTTGGGGAGTTTTGGGGAATGCGGGCCTGCGAAGCGGAGGCCGGTGTACGTCGGGAGGAGAAACTCCGGAATTGATCTACGAGTTCTGGGCCTTGTCAACTACTTCCAAAGAGGCTCAGTGGGTTGTAATGAGGAGACGCAGGTTGACTCATGGCTAAGGCATGGGCCTGGGATCTAGTGGTATGCATAGCCATGGTCAGGGACTCGTTGCAAGTATGAGTTCAAATATACTGTTAAAGACCGGTTTACTCCGGGATGAACTCTGGAATGCCAGAGTTGACTGGTGGGTCGGGACTTGGCTTCACCGTATGTGGTGCGCCCTTACATGAGTCCTGGTCCTGGACTTCGGAGGTGTTGGAGGGTCGGAGGTAATGACGTTGATCGTTGATCACAATGTCAAGTCAAGTGGAGGTTTAGGGGAGAGTCTTCGAGACTCAGAGAAAGGACAGGAGTAATGTTTTGATTGATATTCAAACTAAAGAGATACAGGAGTGATCTCGAGGGTTTTTATACTACGGAGAGGGAGTATTAAGTAAGGGAGTGTCAAATATAGTGTCAACGGAGAATGTCAAATATTGTTAACGGAGGGTGTCAAATAATGTCAACAGAGCTGTACTCCTAAGCGGGGCATCAGTATGGAGGAGAATGTGAAGTGAAGTCAGTAGGTATGCGAAGTGTCAAATATGTAAGCAAATGAATATGAACATATAAGGAGGGTGGTACAAGTCCGGAGGTCCGGAGTTGCGTCTTGGGCGAGAACGCACCGGAGTTTGTGTGTAGAGACGAGGAGTTATGAATGGAGTACCGGAGTTGGACGGGATATGACAGATGTCCAGAAGTCTGGAATCCCTTTTGGAGTTGGTGGTATTTTGTCACACATTCTTTCACTTTGCTTACACATCTCTTAGCTTACACATTCTTTCATTTCACTTATGCATCCCTGCATATGCAGCCTTCTTCCACAATCTATTAACTTCCATTTCATCACCTAAGTGCATAGGCTCTTTCTTATAAATACTCTTATGAGATTTCATGTACATTAGCTTAGATCTACTCAGTCTAAATCTTGTTATGATTTGGGCTACTCTTTTTCTTTCATTCTCCTTGTCTTGCTCTTCTCTATCAATACAATTTATGTTTTCCTTCCTTCTGTGCATACTGTTGTTGAAGCCCTGCAGTGCCTCCTATCTTCTTTCACTTCATTTCATTTCACTTATGTGTCGTTGAGCTTACACATTCTCTTCATTTCATTTCAATTACATGTCTTTAAGCTTATGTGTTCTCTTCATTTCATTTTGCTTACATGTCCTTGATTGTGTGGCCTTCTCCTGCAATCTATTACTTTCTAATACACCATGTCAGCACATAGGCTTCTTCCTATAAATACCTCTCAGAAAGATCATGTACATTAGCTTAGATCTACTCAGTCCAAATCTTACTTTGCTTCTTGAGAAACCCCTGGACTTCTACAAGTCGTTGTTCTACTTTTGAGTAAATGATCTCCTTTGAACCTTTCAATCTAATGACCTTGGAAGACCCAAAGGTTTGTCATCCTGAAGCATGCTTGAATGTCTCAAGCTGCATGAACCTACAAGTCCCAAGTCCTCTATGCTGTTTCTCCTGAATGAGTGTAACAAAAGATCTAAGCTCTTCTGACGGAGCTACCACCATCATAGTCTCCTACCATTTCCCATTGACACCCCACCACAGACTCTCACTGGTTCTGCCCTCAACGTTTATCCCCTGAACCTATCTCTGAACAATCTGACTATCTCCCTGATGAAGAGGAAGAGGACCAGGAGACCAACCCAGATGAAACCCTTCCAACACACAAGGAGGAGCAGACTGCTCTTGACCTTTCTCAAGCTCCAACCCCCCCATCTCCCACTCCTACCCGATCCCAACCTCTCTTCCCTCTTCCAAGTCCTGTCTGACAACCACTACTTACTCCATTTCCACTCACAAAAACTCCATTCAACCCCCTGACCCCTATGTCCTCAAAACCTGCAGAACTCTGTGTTGGTGCCCCTAAGCCCTTCAACAGAGACTTTGACAAAGCTGAACAATGGATGAACTCCATTGTATTCTACCTGTATGTCAACAAGGCCATCTATGACACTGATGGCAAACAGGTTGCCTTTGCCCTCTTCTATATGACTAAGGGATCTGCCCTTACCTGGGCCGCTACCTTTCAAAAGAACACAGTTGCCAGAGCTGTAGTCAACCTTGGAACCTTTGTTGACTTCCTTGCTGAATTCTACTCTTCATTTAAATATGGGGATATAGTCAGGAACACTGTCTCCTGGCTTGCCACCAACTCCATCTCTCCCAAGAAGAATGAATCTAAATCTGCCACTTTAAATCACTACATCTCCAAGTTCAAAAATCAAGTAGCAGTAGCAGACATCTCTGGCCCAAACATCCTCATAGGTTACTTCTCTCCCAGACTCCCTGTGCCTCTTATGAGATGCATCATGTCCATGGATACCATCCCTACCACCATCAAAGAATGGTATGCCAAGGCTATTTCTTTCCAGATTCAATGGAAATATGCTGATGAAATTGCCAAATAAGGACATGGAAAGGCCTTGACCTACTAACCCTTTGCCCAGACCACCACCCACTCCCCTGCTAAAGACCCAAATGTCATGGATGTCGATGTTGTTCATCTAACCAAGCTCACCCCTGAAGAATGAAAATGGTGTCAAGACAAAGGACTTTGCTTCCACTGCCGAAAGGTCAGACATCTTTCAGGCTTCTGCCCCACCTATCCCTTCAGCTCTTGAAAGCCCTCTGAAGTTAAACAAGTAACTGAGGAAGAGATCCCCAACCTAATAGAAGTTAAGGATGATGAGAAATGTGTACAAAAGATTACATTCATCCCAGGTTTTTAGAATGGAGGATGTTATGACCGGTGTAACAAGTAACGCGTATGCAGAAGACTGAAGTCTTTGCTACAGGACAGGTCTACCTCTGTAGATGACAGGACCTTCTTGGTCTGCAAGCAGATCACCTGATCGGTGAGCTGTGTACAACGGGTGTGGCGACCTCAGCTGGTATGCTGGATGCAAGGCAATGAGCGGGCTCCCTCCAGGTACACAAGGAGTAGTTGGCTATGGAGAGGTTGTGGGCAAGGCCTCTATCTGGGTGCAGCCTCTGGGCAATAGGCGGCGGTGATGGCGAGCATTGGGCAATAGCTCATGAGCTGATCCTCTGATCAGGGACAAAGTGGAGACACCTTCTTCAGCAGGTTCTCAGTTCCTAGATCGAACTCTGATTGACAGATGTTCAAGATCTAGATTGACGATGCTGAAATGAACCATTTCAGCGAAGGCTTTGAATTCTACATAAGATTGCGAAGATCGAAGTTAAAGATACATGGGCAGTGATTCTAGCTATTTATACTAAGCCCCTTTAGGGCCAGCTAAAGATAGAATCTCTGCTCTAAAGTATAAGAGGATAAATGAAGACGCGTCACATCACATACCATAAAAGGAAGGAGACATGTCACGTTGCATAGTCCGTAAAGGGAAGGAGACGTGTCACGTTGCATAGTCTGTAAAGGGAAAGAGACGCGTCACGTCAAAGATGAATATGAAATAAGAAAGCTGCAGGTGCAGCTCAACTAATCTGGTGAAGTAAAATGAGGAAATGAACTGAGGCCAAAATGAATAAGTGAAGAATAGGACACGAGTCAAATATGAGAGAATGTGACTTAGGAGGAATTTCAAGGTCCACAGTAAAGGAAAGAGAAAGGTGGGAGCAAGAAGCGACTAGTCCTTGAAGAGTGTTGAGTGGAAGATGTCTTTCCATACCTCCCATGGGATATCCAGGTCTGGGAGGATATTGTCCCAGAGTGAATCAGGTATCGGAGCAGATACCAATAGGTCAGGCGAGCTCATTGGAGAAAGAAAAATAGTTCCCCCTAGGACACTTGTAACAGAGGACTTCCCCAACACAAGTACCTCCTAAAGCATATCAAGATGTAACTATATCACCATTGCAATCTATGCATATCCCTGTACAGCTCATCAAACCCTCTTGTATGCTTCAAGCCATTGGAACCCAAGCCCTCATCGACAGTGGGGCAACCATCTCCTGTATCAATCAAGACTTTGTGACTCAAAACAAGATCTCCACCAAAAAACTCTGCAAACCTATCCATGCCTGGAATGCCAACAATTCCCTGAATAAAAATGTGATCATTGATCAGATTGCCACCCTCTTCATTGATGTAGAGGGTCTTGCCTTCAAAGTCAACTTCCATGTCATGCACCTCAGACAAGATAATGTCATCCTTGGACTCCCTTGGTTGAAGATGGCTAATTCCACAATTGACTGGGCCAAGAGAACTATCTCTATCAATGAATCTCTTGACCAGTTGAAAGACCTCTACTCTTCCTTTGCCACCAACACCTCTTGATACAACTCTTTCTTTTGAAAGCCCACCTATCATCCCCCCAAACATATCCTAGTCAACTCCATTGATGACACCTGACTCTATGACTATAATCATTGGAATACTGAACAACAGAACCTTGCAAAAGCCAACAAAAACAGGGTTCTTCATCACATCATTCGATGTGGATCTTGATTCATTCCCTGTGGCTCTCCTGTAATTGCTAAACTCACCACCACCACTGAATTAGCCATGGCCACTGAAAAGGCTAAACCTAAAGCCACCCTTCCCCCTGAGTACACTGAATTCACATCAGTATTGTTACAATTCAAGCCATGCTTGTATCTACCCCTTTCTTTTCTTCCTTTGACTTGTGCAAACCTGTGCACTATCATCCCCTTGAATCTCCCTTGAACCCCTATGAGCTCCCTAGCCATTGCTAGGATCTCTACAATCCTCCTAGCCATTGCTAGTACCAACATCTTGTCCTCAGAATCATTGGAACCCTCAGATTGCCTGGAACCCTCCCACCAGCACCCTTGTCTCCTCCTCCATCTCCCTCTCCATGGGCAGCTGTAGCTGCACTACCACTTGACCCCTGTACATTCCTTGTACACCATAGAACCCACATGACCTGTCCTCATGACTTTGGTCATCCCCACCAGCCTTCCAGATCTCACTTCCTGGATACTCCTATCCTAGCACATAGACCCTCCTCCTTGCCTTGACATTGCCTTAGGCATCCCCCTTCAGCTCTCACAATATCCATTGGACTTACCAGGGATTCCCCACTGTCTTGCCTTAGCTGCATCACCTCAGCTTGCGTCATTCTTGGCTGCATCATATATGCATCACCCTGCCTTGTCATCGCCCCTATGTGTATCCCTCCTTCCACAACATGTCTCCATGTGTTCCTACATGTCACCTCATGTCACCTTGATCTATGACTCCATTCAAGTTGTCCCCGAACCATTGGAACCATTGTATGCTTTCCTTTCATTATTCCTCCACATTTGTACTATAACATCCATACATCATTCCCTTTGCATTGCATTCTCTTCAACTCATTGTCCTTTCTATGGACATACCCTTGACCTTGGATGTCTTACACATCCTTACTACTATAGATATCCCTTGGTCCATGCTAGTGGCTTTCCTTAGAGAGTCATTACAACCATCAACTGGGCTAAGAGAACTATCTCCATCAATGAATCTCTCAATGAAACAACCCAACTACAATCAATGTTGTCTTGGGGACATTGAGCTAGCTATGAATTTCTTAAGTCAGAATAGGTAAGGTGAGTGACTGACAAGGCCACAAGCAAAGGGTAAGAGTGATTGTTGAAGTACTAAGACTTCCTGAGTGGATCTCCTGTGTAATGGGGTATTTATCCAAGAGAACTAGACTGGGGATGCCAGTGCTAGGCTCTCAGTCTTATATATCATCTCTATCTATTTACATTTGTTTAGGTATGATCTATGATACGCTATGTAAGGATAGATATCAATGAACATCATGTATTACATGAGGTGCGGAGATAAGAAACACAAGGAAAACATGTGTCAAACATGCTGTAGGAACATGGTAGAAGTATTGCTTCTGAAATGGAAGAGAAGAGCCAACATGTGCTAGACATGAGGCACAGAAATGAAAGACATGCATCAAGCATGTGTGTGCATAGAAGGAGTTTTGTGCACAGCATGGAGATGAAAGAAGGAAAAGATACATGAGGTGAACATGAGGAGATCTAGATAAGGGGTCTAGACTCCAGACATGGGGCATAACATATATTGGATGTCTTGCATCATGTTAAATACTGTAAGATCAATGATCATGATGTCATTGCATCCTAGGGGTTAGGTCATGTGATACAGTCACATGACTAGGAAGAGTCATGTGATATCAAATCATGTGATTAGGATGGTGCAGTGGCCAAGCCAGCTGAAGTGAACTATCTTCAGAATAGGATTAGATTTTGATCTAATCGGATCAGATAAGATAAGATAAGATAACTTTAGTCAAAGTTATTGTATGTAGGCATTGAGCCATAACACTCAACCAGTCAAAAGACCTTTACTCTTCCTTCACCACCAACACCTCTCAACACAATTCCTTCTTCCGAAAATCCACTTATCATCCCCTCAAACATGTCCTAGTCAACTCTGTTGATGACACCTGACTCTATGACTATAATCATTGGAACACCAAACAACAGAACCTTGCCAAAGCCAATAAAAACATGGTCCTTCATCACATCATTTGATGTGGATCTTGATTCATTTCCCATGGCTCTCCTATGATTGCTAAACTCACCACCACCACTGAATTAGCCATGGCTGCAGAAAAGACTAAACCTAAAGCCACCCTTCCCCCTGAATACACTGAATTTGCATTGATATTCTCCAAACAAGCCACCAACCATGTACCCCCATCACAGTCTTACAACCATGAGATTAATCTAGATGAATCATTTATTCCAAAAGTCAGGAAGATATATCCCCTCTTCCCAGACAAATGAACTGCCACTGAAGCATTCCTTGAGGAGAACCTTAAAAGTGGCAAGATCTGACCTTCTAACTCCCCACAAGCCTCACCATTCTTCTTTGTCAAAAAGAAGAATGGTGGTCTTCAGCCCTGCCAAAACTACTGGTATGTTAATGAACATATGGTCCAGGACACCTATCCTCTACCCTTAATTCCTGATTTGATTGACAAACTCTGTGATGCCAAAGTCTTTACCAAGTTCAATGTATGATGGGGCTACAATAACATCCAAATTAAGGACAGGCACCAATGGAAAGCAGCCTTTATCACCCACAAAGGTCTCTTTGAACCAACCATTATGTTCTTTGGGTTAACCAATTCCCCCACAACTTTCAACACTTCATGACCAATTCATTCAGAGATATGATCACTGAAGGATGGCTCGTAATCTATATGGATGACCTCCTGATTGCTTCTCCTGACCATAAAATCCATGAAGAATGAACTTGATGCGTCCTTCAATGGATGAACAAGTTAGACCTCCATCTGAAACTGGAGAAATGTACTTTTGCTGCTGAAGAAGTAGATTATCTTGGAATGATACTTCACCCTGGACAACTTGCAATGGATCCCATCAAACTTGACAGCATTGCTTCCTGGCCTACCCCACAAAAGCTATGGAATGTCTGTTCATTTCTAGGCTTTGCCAATTTCTACCGCAGATTTATCCCCAATTTCCCTAACATTACCCACCTGCTCCTCGACCTTATGAAGAAATCCCATACCTGGGAATGAGCCCCTGCCTGTCACACTTCCTTCAAGAAGTTGAAAGAACTCTTCCTGTCCAAACTGGTTCTTACTCTCCCCAACTTTGCAGCCTCTTTTGCCATTGCCACTGATGCATCTAAATATGCCTCTGGTGGTATTCTCCTCCAAGCTGACTCCAATGGCAAGTGGCATCCCTGCTCTTACCTTTCACAATCCTTTGGAGATGTGAAACAAAACTACAACATCTATGATCAAGAACTCCTTGCAATCCTCTGTGCACTAAAGACTTGGTGACATTACCTTCATGGCTCACCCATTCCTGTCCAAGTCTTCACTGACCACAAAAACCTCATCTTTTTCTGCTTCCCCCAAAACCTCAACCAATGACAAGCCTGCTGGCTCCTTGACCTTGTGGACTTTGACCTTAAAATGATCCATGTTCCTGGAAAACTTTTCTCTGGACTGGATGCACTCTCCTGATGTTCTGATGTCCTTCCAATCTCTGACCTTGATAATAAAGGGGTTATCCTCCTTCCCCCCTCCATCTTCGTCCAAGCCATTGACACTGCCTTACACCAGAAAATTCTTGATGCCTCTAAAGGCGACCCTCTTGTCCTCCAGTCCCTCCAATCCATTAACAAGAATATTCCTGCTGCCTACCACTCCCATTTTGCTGATTGGCAATACTCTAATGGCATTCTACTCTATCGCAACCATGTGTATGTCCCTGCCATGAGCAATCTCCAGCATGACATCCTTCAACATTGCCACAACCATGACTCCATCGGTCACCCTGGCTTTTTAAAAACCTGACAACATGTCACCACCAAATTCTGATGGTCAGGCCTCACTGTGCATGTCTGAGAATACATGGCAGGCTGTGCCTCCTGTTACAGCTCAATGCCTACACACAATAACTTTGACTAAAGTTATCTTATCTTATCTTATCCAATTAGATCAACATCTAATCCTATTCTGAAAATAGTTCCCTTTAGCTGGCTTGGCCACTGCAACATTTCCATCACATGATTTGATATCATATGACTTCCTTAGTCACATGACTGCATCACATGACCTAACTCCAGAGTCACAATGACACCCTGATCATTGGCCTCTTAGTATCTAACATGATGCAGGACACCCAATCTATGCCATGCCCTATGTCACATGAGTCTCCCACTCATGTTGCCAACTCCCCAGTTGCCATCACCTCCATGGATCTCCCTGTGTATGCCCACCATCTCAAGAATATCCTCCCTGAAACAACCCTACAACAGATCTACTAAAGTCTTGGGGATGCTGAGCTAGCTATGACTATAAAGTCAGATTAATATGTACATATTGTAGTGTTTCAACACATTCTCTCTCCACTTGGCATTGTCACATTCCTTGATAAGATCTACTATAAGATAGTAGAACTTTTGGTAGTTGAAATGACTGTCTTTCTCAGACCAATGTAACTGAGAACTGATTCCAAAGCATGCCTGTGTTGCAAAGATTAGCTATAATATAAGCACAATACCAACAAAACTTACCAACACCACAGCATATGCAATATGTGCTGCCACAACACTGTCAATATTGTGAAGGACTGCATTGCATGAGTGAGCTGCATGTGAATTGTCACCATACACTGTAGATGGACCTGTAAAAACATGTCAAGCAACCTAGTAAAAGAAGTGTTGACTGGAACAATTAACTTGCACAAGAAATCATGGAAACTCACTTGTTCAAGATAGTATCCATGAAAGTGTCCTGAGAGCATGTCTTCATTGTTGAACTTCTTTCTGTTTTCCTCCCATAAGAACACTGGCAATTCAGATGCCAACATATCGATTTTCCCATTTTCAAGCTTTTTGCAGGTCCTAGATCACACAGATGTAGTGAGCATCAAGCAATCATGATAATACAAAGAAATAATACTTGTTGGCATTCTCACTGAATGCAGTGGCAAACTTCACAGGGCAAAGAAACCCAGTGAGTTGTGAATGGTTTATTCCAAGTTCTGATTTTGAGGTGCTTGAATTGATTGCAGGTTTCATGGTGTTGATCTTTGGACTTTCAAGGATGTAACTTGGAATTTTTTCCTGCAGTTGAGGAGTATCACTACTCCTAGT
This sequence comes from Neoboletus subvelutipes, assembly GCA_003316035.1. NCBI lineage: Eukaryota > Fungi > Basidiomycota > Agaricomycetes > Boletales > Boletaceae > Neoboletus > Neoboletus subvelutipes. The sequence goes on along the minus strand of QFEF01005162.1, from coordinate 19,235 downwards.
CTTGCTTATAGCTTCATTAATCTAAAAATTGTTCAGCTGATTCACTGCAGCTCAATATACACACATATATGCACCTTTCTGAGAATTATCTTGAGCACTGATGCACATGAAGGGTCATCAATGAGGGTCTTGATACTTGGGATCTCCTGGGTGAGAGTAGAGTACACCTTCTTGTAACATGTGAGGGTTCTTGGAGTGCTGGTCCCTAATTACACAATAAGCATGTAAAACGAAATGAATCACATATATGTGGTCAAGGGCTTCCTTTCTGGCCCGATGTTTATCCTCATCCTCTGAATCACTCTCTCCTTTTGTGGCTTGTTCTTCTTGCTTGGAGAGCATCACTAAATAAATGACTTTGTTGACATCACAGAACAGGTCACAGCACCAGATAATGATGTGTCCAGCACCCTTGAGATCTTTAATACCAATGCCACCATATAAGTCAACATCTGACTCAGGGTCGGACTCAGATCCTTTCAAAGAATCAGAGATTAACCTGTCCTCATTGTCAGATGTGTACCTAATGAGATCAGCTTTCAACAGAAGTGTTGGTAATGAAACCCACTTTCTATCACTATTTTCACCTTTCTTTGGCTTATTGGACACATTTTTCCTGGCACATTTTGATCCCTTGTTATCATGGGATGCAAGAGAACCAGTGCATTTGTTTGAAGGCATGGTATGTGATGGTAATGGTTGGGGTCAGAGGATAAATGTTGGAGTTTGTTTGACATGCTGCATCAGATCATGTTGCCTTTGATCTAATCAGCTATGGGAAAAAATTCCATTTATAGATCCTCTACCCCTGATTGCACTTCTATTGTACTCCTTCATCAACAATCACCATGCAACTAGTACCTAGATATTCTACACAACTCACAGCACTCCTTTCTCACTATCCATGTCCTACCCAACCACATGAAGTTTTTCTCTCCCCATGTTGACCACCACCAACCCGCTTGCCAATTTCCTAGAGAACAAGATCTCTCTTGAGCTGCCCCTCAAGTATCTGGAGGTGTACTGTGTTACATACACACCTAATTTCCCTGGACCACTCGTAAGTTTCTTATTCCAGCTGTACCTACACTAACTATTTACTTTCAGACAATCAAAATTCACTCCTCAGGTTGTGCAAGCCCATCTGACCCACAGACCACAGGAGATGATTCTTGTTGTCTTGCAAATGAGAAAACACTTACTGTGACTCAGCTAGATAGCATTACTCCTAAAAGATCTTGTGAGTGGAATCCTCTAATAATCTCAAAGTATCAACTAACGTATATACTGATCACAATTTCAGCAAAGTATGACTCAAGCTCAACAGAACCAGAAAGTGATTCAGAGATATTGGCAGCATTCAATGCAATCAAAGAGGTATGTATATTCCTTATTCTATCTATGTTTTTCTCTTGCTAGATGTCATTTAGGGAAAGGATTATCCTACTAAGATTGCAACATGCAAGTCAGGTATGTTTCCTTAGTGATCACAGAACACATACAACTAATTTACATTTTCTAGGTTGTATTCGATATTCACTTTGTTACTATCATGCCCCATGTACTGTTTAGCTTCCCATTCAAATTCAATGACTTTCCCTTGTCAATGGACAACATGATCTGTGTTGGGTGTGGAAGGTCATTCAGTACCCAGAAATCTTTGCATTCTCATGAGGCCTATTGCAAGATGAGTAAAGCACTTGCTGCTGACATTCATTGTCATCACAGGAATCACAAGAAATCCAAGAAGCAAAAATGTACCAAGTTACCTAGTTATTCTCCTAAGCTTCATGATGCCGCTGTCCATGCAAGATTCTTCACTCCTGATGCTGACTTTCAACTAGAGGTAATGTATCTCATCCTGTTCATTTATTTATAACTTACTAATCTTCGAGAATGTGGGACCCACCTTATCCCCCACCAGCTGAACCATCAGATTTGCCTCCAACCCTGCTGGCAGGTTTGCCTAATCTGGTTGTCTCTGGCCAGTCTGGGTGGTGTATTCGCCTTCCTGCACAGTACACAGACTATCTACTGAGCGAGTTTATAGGTCTTCGTCATGCTCCATCTGTCCCTGTTCTGACTCCTTCATCACCTATCTAGTAGGCTATACCTCCTCAGGGTAACCCCCCTCCTGACAATTATTGAACTGAACTGGACTCCATGGGTCTCTTCCATGTCTACCCAAATGGTCCAACATTCGATTCTCTCTTGGGTTCTAACTGTATTGATGCACCAACACTGATTCAACCATCCTTTCCATCCCCCAATCTCTTAAACATTGTTGCTCCTTCAACTATTACTTGCAAAAATTTATTCTTGGCATTCAGTAGCCCCACCACTGGGCTCCTCACATGTTGGCATTTTTCAGGATCAAATGTGAAGACAAAAGAGGAGACAAACCACCTCTGGCAATATATTCAGGATCCGATGTTTAACCCCTCTGAGGAAGCAACATCTTCCCTTGATCGTGAATGTTCTCATATCAAGAAGTACCTCCAAGATGACTCAAATCTTTTCCAGGTACAACATGGATGGATCTGTACATCATTTGATCTCCCCCTTGTCAAGAAAGGGGTAAAGTTTGCTTCCAAAACAGACCCATCCATCCCATCAATTCATATTGAAAATCTCATTCATCACTCAATCACTGACATAATTAAATCTGTCTTTGCAGACAGTGTTTTATCTATGTTTCACCTGTCACCCTTTGAGCAGTTTTGGACCACTGTGGATGGATGTAATGTCCATGTTCATTCAGAAGTATACACATCCCCATGCATGCTTCAAGCACATAAAGAAATAAACCAGCTACCACAGGAACCAGGCAACAACCATGACTGAGTGGTCACCCCACTGATGCTTTGGTCTGATGCCACACACTTGGCTAATTTCGGTGATGCATCACTTTGGCCTGTGTATCTTTTTTTTGGAAATCAGTCCAAGTACATGTGAGGTAAACCAACAGCAGACACATGCCACCATATTGCATACATCCCCTCAGTAAATGTTTATCTTGTGAAGCATGTATGATGTTAATGATTTGTTAGTTATCTGATAACTTCCAAGATATCTATATGAAGATGTATGGGGATGCATCTATGAACAAACTATACACACACTTCAAGTGGGAGCTCATGTATGCCATATGGAAGATTCTCCTCAATGATGAGTTTGTTGAGGCATACGAAAACAGTATACTAATTGAGTGTGTTGATGATATCAGTAGACATTTCTTCCCTCGTTTTTTTAGCTATTCAGCGGATTACCCAGGAAAGTGCATATCACTATCATTCTAATCTATTCAGCTAGTAATCATAACACAATCATGACACAGGGTTCTTCTCTCATGCATTAAATTTCTGGGAGAAGGTTTCTGCCCATGCTATCTTGTTAAGAAGGTTGATATTATGGGAATGAGCAGACCATCAGATATGGTGATCCAGACAATAGAGACCTGAACAAATGACAAGAGGTACCAAGTGCTCATCAAGAAAGCACAACACTTGATTTTCCAGCTCAGTAAAAAGGTAACCAGCAAGAGCATCAATAACCTACTTCAAGACCAATCCCTGGTCCCAATCTGGGTAAGTGAGAAAGCCTTACTCATATCTTGTTTAATGTAGCTTTCTCATTGAATACTAGAATGGATTTTCTGAGCACCTGTTAAGGGAGGATGCTCTCTACAATTTTTTTCTCTTATTTGTTGTTGACCTACTCCATGAGTTTGAACTTGGAGTATGGAAGGCAATATTTACACATTTGATGCATATCCTGTATGCTCACAGAGGAACTGCAGTACAAGAACTCAATTGGAGGCAAGTTTGTAGTGTTATTCACATTGGATTACTACATTAGCAGCTTGATAGATATTGAAAGGTCCTAACATTTGGATGGGCAACAATCCAAAAGTTCCACAAGAATGTCTCAGCAATGAAGTGGTTAGCAGCAAGGGATTTCGAAGATCTTCTTCAGGTAGGTGATTGTATCATTCACACTCAAAAGCTTAATATACTGATAGTGTGCTATTCCCACCTTTGAGGGACTACTGCCTTCTCCAGATAACAAGGTAATTCTGGACCTGCTTTTCAATTTAGCAACCTGGCATGCATTGCCAAGCTTCAATTGCATATAGATGACACCCTTTCATTCTTTGACATGACAACAACACACCTCAGTTATTCAATATGAAGATTTCAAGAGACAACATGCTCTACATATCAGACTACAGAGCTCCCTCAAGAATTTGCATCTCAGGCACAAAGACATGTGGCTTTCATAATGAAGAATCCCAACTCGGTGGCTGCATGCAATACCTCAAACATGCCTAAGATCAAGAGACTTAATTTATTGACTTACAAATATCATGCCCTGGGTGACTACCCAGATATGGTTTGTAAATACAGGACCACAGATAGTTACTCAATACAAATGGTACAATATTTCTTTCATTATTGACAACAATAACTCTGAAACATAGGATGAACTTGAGCACCATCATGTAAAATGATGGTTTCCTTGTTTAGAAAAGAAGAAGGATACTCAAAATGCTAGTCTTGCCCATTAAGAGGCAATCAAGTGCTTTGTTTTGAAAGTGGATGGCACACGAGACTCACTCATGACCACAGAAGTTGCCTCTAAGCCAAACCATCCCTTGCAGCTGCATACATCTCCAACAGATCATTATCACATCACTGTGTCTACATGACAAGGATATGACTTGACTGAATGGCTAAGTGACCTTGGAGATGACCCAGCCATCAATGTAAGCTGTAGACTCTTGATATATCACTTCTGATTTACTGATTCGTTCTATTTGAGGTAGGACTTTATTCCTAGACTAAAATACCACCTATTGGTGCATCTACAGGGCCTGGCTTACAACAGTGACAAATATGAATTCTCTGATGATGACTGCTGATGTGTAATCATACAAAAAAACAAGTTCTTTGAGCATGCATATGTGTGAATCAACTATACAACCTATGATCTTCAGCGTGAACAAGACTCAATCAGCTCCTATTCCCATCCTGACATTATGTTGTTGTCACAAGAAGATGAATGCTCACACCCATATTAGTACACCTGTGTCTGTCTCATCTTCCACATCATGGTACAACATTGCAAGAACACTGTGTCACCATATTCCAAGGCAGAATGGATGGATGTCTTGTTTGTTCACTGGTTCCAATATGACTCAAACTACAATTCCAGATGGGATGCAAAGTGATTACCCTGGCTCCAGTTCTTCAACAAAGATAACTTGATGGATGCTTTTGGCTTTGTAGACCCAGGCTGTCATCCATGGGGTCCACTTTATTCCTGCATTTGGATGGGGCCTTACAGAGGAACTATTGGGGCTATCATTTGTGCAGTGAGAGTGGAAGGCAATTGAACCAAATGTTGACTGGTGCTTCTATTATGTCAACTGGTAAATTACTTGGTCACACATGCTATACTTACTAACATCCCTGTAGTTTTGTTAACAGGGATATGTTTATGCATTTCAGAGGAGGTGGGAGTGGCCACAAGGTCACCTGTGAGTGGGATGAGTTTTTGCAGCATGAGGAATGCAAACCTCCACCCAGCAATGAAGATCTCAGGTCAAATGACCTCCAGCCTGAGGACATCGAATCAGAAGACAAGATCCAACCTGATGGACAGATCGGAGAGGATCCAAACAACAGTGATAGCAATTCATTGGAGCCAAATGGAAGTGACAACTTGGAGGAAGAAGGAGAAAACATACTCATTGCAGATGAAGAGGAGGAGCTTGATGAGACTGTGTGGGCCAAGGAGGGGTATGATGAAACAACCTCAAATATCCAAAGACTCTAGGTTGCACCTGAACACTTAGACTGGTGTGAAGAGAAAACTAACTAGCTGAGTGGAACTCTTTGAGAGGAAGATAATTCCCAAGAGAACTAGACTGGAGATTATCTGGTCAAGTCTCTGGGTTTATATAGCACTCTACTATGTACACTTGTGTACTATGAATCTACCGATGTAGAGACGGAGATTAAATACATGAGGTGTAACATGTGTCAAGCATGAGGAACGGATATGAAAGGAGCAAGGACACAGCATGCTGTGGCAGAATGGAAGAGAAGCCTAACATGTACTAGACATGAGGCACGGAGATTAAAAGAAGAATAGAAGGAGTGGATATGACTGTGGGAAGTCATTAGTATATATAAGGATATATTAAGGTATGAAGAGAGTTCTGAACGTCAAGTCTAGACTCTATGAGAAGTGAGTGTCTCCGAGCACAAACAAACCAGCTGGATGTGAACTAGCTCCAGACTAGTAATCACATGATCTAGTCACGTGACTTTGAAAAGATAAGATTAGATAAAAAGAAAAGAAAAGAAACAACTATGTCCCTTTAGCGACCTGTGAAGGTTTGGGACCGTAACATATGATGCACTATAGATATATAGTGAAGTTGTGTGCAATGTATTTTCTCTTTCATGCCATTTGAAAGAACCCAATATTCTGTATTCTCAGAATACAAAGTATAATCACAGTCTATGATATTCTAATATACAAAGGGTAGTCAAGGGTTAGCTGCAATAACATCAGCAACTCAGCTGTGACTGGCATTCCCAAAATGCCATCCAGAGATGTCAGCCATATTAGGGAATGTCACAATTTTGCAATTTTTGTGATGTGGTAGGACCAAACAGTGTACAAGCTCATGGCTACAAATTGGTTCCTGGGTCATGTGATTTGGCCCAGGAGTGGTGGATATATAACCATTTTAAATCACTCATGTCATTGGAACAGTTTTGTTGCTAATATTAGAGATATTGCAAATTAGTATGAAGTGTATCCTCCTGTGGCCTTGATAACCTCCTGAACCCTTCTAGGCATGCTCTCAATCAATCTCTGACACTCCTCAATCTCAATCTTGTACCACTTTTCCTACATCCTCTCCCAAAGTTCCAATATTCCCTTGGCTAGCTCAGGATACTCTACTAGCCTTCTTTTGAGGAGAAACCATAGATGTTTTATGGGGTTAAGATCTGGGAACTGAACAGGCCATATCATGACCTCAAATTTGTGCTCTTTCAACCACTCCTTGGCCTTCCTACTGGTATGTTTGGGATTATTATCTGCTGAAAAATAATATTCTCTGGGGTAAATCCATAATCCACCAGGGTTTGTTGGAGTTCATCTTCCAAAATCTGTACATAGATATTAGCATCCATCTTAGCATCCATCTTGCAAGCCATTCCAACTCCATTCCAAGTCATGCAGCCCCATATCATTACTGATCCTCCTCCAAACTTGACTGTATCCTCCACAAGTCTATCACTGAGGCGCTCTCCTGCCTTTTTCCATGCCCACTTCCTACTATCTGACCCAAGGCAATTAATCTTGGTCTCATCTGACCATATAACATGCTTCCAATCATCCACAGTCCAGTTCTGATGGCTCAAAGCAAAATCCAACCTTTTCCTTCTATGATGCTTGGAAAGAAGAGGGTGTTTCTGCTTCACCACAGCCTTGATACCAGCTTTCTTTAAGTGATAACGGATGGTCTGGGGAGAGATGGAATGGTTCTTGACATCCTGAAGAGTCTTGTTAATCTGAACAGCATTTTCAACCTTTCCAGTGCCAAAAAGTCAAATGATATGTCACATATCAGTGGGGGAAATGATGGATGGATGACCACCAGTGGCTTTGGGAAGGTTGGGACAGTATTCAGTGTGAATGTGACTGATGGTGGAGTTACTGAATCCAGTAGAAGCAGTGATCTGATGAGTTGTTTGACCCAATTCCAAGAAAGCAGTAACTTGGTTGATTTGATCAGTGGAAAGGGATTTCATGGTGAAAGAAGTGGTAAAAGTGATGGTGTTTGACTGTGTTTACATCATGTTGAACTGTTTATACATCACATAACTCAATGCTGACATACAGTAATATCCCATTGCAACATATGAGTTCCACATTTCAATATAACAGCAACAAAACTGTTCCAATGACATGAGTGATTTAAAATGGTTATATCTCCACCACCCCTGGGCCAAATCACATGATCCAGGAACCGATTTGTAGCCATGAGTTTGTACATTGTTTGGTCTCACTGATACTAAGCAGAGCTCCCACAGGTGCTTGCAGTGCACTTCACACACTATATCAGAATTAGTTATTGGAACAGTGTTGTTGCTCACTATACAGAGCAGAGATACCATCCAGCTAACTGTACTTCATCATGAAATCCATTCCCTCCTCTAATAGAGCCAATATTCTTTTTCTCTCTGAATCAAGCCTTTCTACTAGGCAAATATCCTTCCAAACTGGTCTGGGAAAGTCTACTGTGGCCAGGGTGATCAAAGAGATCCATCAAGGCAAGGAAAACATCAAATTAGGATGTTCTTCCAAACTTTCTCCTACTGATCAAAAGAGAATTGTATTATGACTACAGCTGTGGAGGCCTAGTTTTGGAACCTGAATGGCTCCTAACCTCCATATGGTATTGGTCTGGTGAGTCTTCACCTACCAGTGAGTCTACAAAGGGGGTTCACATGTACCCATATGAAAGGTGGTCAAAGAGGGCTAGAACAAGGATGAGCATTGCACAGGTTGCCAGAACCATAGGGAAGCAATGGATGAATTCAAGGGTAGTCCTAATAGTGGTACAAGGAGCAGGTATGAAGGAGGGCCAAGTGAGTAGCCTGAGAGTCAGGTGTTGTATATGGGGGTCAGGTAGACTCTGTTACAACTGGTGTAACAAGTGACACATACACAGTGAACTAAGTTCCTCATAAAGCATTCCTACCTCAGTAGGCATTGTGTGGGATGCTCTGATCTAATAAGGCAGACCCTCTGGTAGGCACTAACTGTGCAATGGTTGTGGTACCCCTAGGCAGTGGCCTCAGTACAAGCAAGAGTGGACTCCTCCCAGGCATAGAAGGGAGAGTCAGCTATGGGGGTTGTGGACAAGGCTCCAGTGCAAGGATGATGGCTTGTTGTTATGAATAGTAATATTCAAACTTTTCAATTGTTACACTTTACATTCATTTCTTTTACTACCATACACCTTATTGCATGTGACCGTGGGAAACTATGACTAAGCAAGTCTAGACCCATGACATCATAACCACATGTTATTAATCTCTGTTTACTTCTCTTCTTATTTAATTACCAATGAGAACTTTCCCACTACATTATATCCATATGTAGTAATCCCTCTCACACACTGCTTGGTCTGTGCACATTCCTCAGTAGTATAAAGGCCATCATGTATTAGCCTGCTACCTCAGTCTAATCCACTTGTCATTGTTGTGGTTCTACCTGTGTGATTAAGGATAACAACTCTACACTTTCTTCTTACCTTGCCAGTGTTGGTGTGCACTGAAAGATAGTTGTCTGGCTAGTGGCTTTTTCAAGAGAGTCATTACACTCATGGACAAGAGCCAAGATGATGAGCTGTGGATGATAGCTCAGATAAGGGAATTCTCTGATCCAGTGTAGGCAGATCCTCTGATCTGACAATAAAGTGGAGTCCTTCCTTTGAAGGAACTCAGTTCCCAAGCTGACCTTCTGATTGACAAAAGTTGAAGCTTAGTGTTTCACTGAGGAGCTTGAACTCTACATAGATTACATAGATCAAGATTAAAGATACATACAAGTGGAGAGTGAACTATGTATACTCGGTGCTTTAGCGCCAGAGTTATAAATAAAAAGGCCAACTACTTGGTATGATCCAATTGGGAGAAGTAAATAAGTAAATGGTATCAAGAATGGTACTGACATAGAGGGACCAAGGTGAAATGAACTGGAGCCACAGTAAGATTGAGGCCAAAATGAAAAGGGGCTGAAATGAACTAAGGCCGAATGTGAAATATGGTTAAGTAGATACAAGTCATATACAAGAGAATATGACTTAGGGGTAAAGGGTCCAGATATAGCCTGAAATGAAAGGAACTGAAATGAACAGAGTCTGCAATGAAATGTGGATGCAGTAAGAGTGAGGAAAGAAAAGGGTCCATGCAATGGTTACTCTTGGAATAGAGAGGAGTCAAGGACCTTGTCCCATAAGAATTGAGGGATTTCAATGTCTGGGAGGATGTCCTCCCACATATCCCAGGCCAGATGGTCAATGGTGTGCAAGTTGGGTGATGCTATAGGAGAAAGAAAAGTGGGGGTGTCCATTACACTTGTAACACTTGTAACAGATTCAAGGTAAGGGGAAACCTAGAAGTGCAAGAGTGTGACTATAAGTAGGTGTCTGAGCACAGCATGGACCTGTTAAACAGCTCGAATATCACAGCTGGAGTCCACTGCCAGAAACTATATTGGAAGTACTGTAATATGCGACATACCTGGAGTCCACTGTCAGAAACTGGGGGAAAGCGAAGACAGTGGACTCCAACTACAGTAGGAGCAAACAGCAAACAAATAATAACAACTACAATGCACCACAATGTGGCACAACACTCTAAGTACCGAAATAGAGTGTACAATCAATGATTGCAACAATTAAACCCCTCACCTGCCTTTTTTTCACACCCATTTGTGTCCATCTGACCCTAGACAATTGATTTTGATTTCATCAAACCATACTATTTTCTTCCAATCATCCATAGTCCAATCTTTGTGGGCATAAGCAAAGTCTAGATGGACCTTGCAATGTCTAGCAGAGAGAAGGGGGCATTTGGACTTGACTACTACCTTCATACCACTCTTTTTCAAGTGAAGGCAAACTGTGTTGGCAGATAGAAGCTGGTTGATGATATTGGAGAGTGTTTTGGTCACCTGAACAGCAGTCTCAGCTTTGCCAGAGGTGATAAGATGCTAAGTATGATAAATATCTGTGGAAGAAAGCTTGGATGGACAACCTCCAGAAGACTTTTGAAGGTTGGAATGCTTCTTGGAATGAAGTCTGGAGATGGTGGCAATGCCTACACCTGTGCTGGATGCAATAGAGCAAATAGAATGGCCAGAATCAAGCTGAGAGAGGATGGTGCTTTTTTGAATAGCAAAAAGAGATCACATGATGGTAGTGGTTGAAAGGAAAGAAGCATGAGACATATTTCAAGCTCAGACATTATATTTATATGTGTATCTTTGTTTGCAGCACCAAATAACAACAACTATTCCTTTGTTTTACTGAAATCTGATGGATCATATGAAAAGCTCTAAAACTGTTTCAATAATGTTCCTGTTTTAAAATAGTTGTATCTTGGCAGCCCCTGCACTGGATCACATGAATATTAGATCAGCAGATAGCCAGGGGTTGGTATGTCACTTGTTCCCACCAACACTAAGTGGAGTTCCCACACCTAATACTGCTATTTCATATACTGTACACTACAAAACTACAAAACATTGGAACAGTTTTTGGAGTCACTGTAGGTACTGCAAGATGAGTCTCCCAAAGCATGGATGCAAGAGCATTGATTTCTTGTTCCCTGGGGAGAATATTCTTGAGGCAGTAAGTGAATATAGGGAGGTCTATGGAGGTGATAGTGACTGGGGAATTGGTGACATGTGTGGGGGGTTGGTCAGGTGGTAAGTTGGGAGATCTCCAGCCAGGGAAAGGTTGGGTAGAAGACACATCCTCAGGGGCAGTAGTGTAGTGAGGTGGGAACCAGCCAGACAGGGTGTTGTCATAGTGGGGAGAGGGTGAATGCAAGGGCAGTGGAGTTACTTACAAAGGTAGTGGGGAGGGGGTAGACACAACTAACGAAACTGACGAAACTGACATATGGCTAGGAGGAGGAGGAACAGGTAAAGGAGGAGAGGTTTCAATGATAGAGCCATGGTCAATGTAAGCAGTGGTGTAAATGGCCATGAGATTGTGGGAGTGAGAGAAGGTTAAAGAGAGAAGTTGCGAGGGTGAGCCTTCTTATAATCTTTGAGGAGTGAGGATGTGTGTTGTAGGTCTCATTCTGGAACCCATGAGTCATCTTCCATTGGGTACCCTTTTCAATGGATCAGATAGGAGCGATGCATAGGTGGATTCTTGTGATGAATTATTCATTCAGTTTCATATTCTTCCTCTCCACCTATAAGGTCTGGGGGTGGTGGAGTGAGGAATTTTGGACCATGTGTGGAGTTTTCATGATAAGAGTTTAGGAGATATGCATAGAAGACCAGGTGGATTTTCCAGGACTTTGGTAAGTGGAGGTGGTATTCATGTGTTCTTAACCTTGATCTATGCAATCTTACATAGAGTTCAAGCTCCTCATTGAAACACTGAGCTTCAATTTTTGTCAATTAGAAGGTTGGCTTGGGAACTGAGATCCTTCAGAGGAAGGACTCCACTTTATTGCTAGATTAGAGGATCTGCCTGTCCAAGCTATTGTCCACAGCTTGCTGTCTCAACTCTTGTCCACGAATTGTCACCTGCCACACTGGAGCCTTGTCCACAACTCCCCCATAGCCAACTCTCCTTTCTGTGCCTAGGAGGAGCCCACTCCTATCTGTACTGAGGCCACCACCTAGGGGTACCACAACCATTGCACAGCAAGTGCTGACCAGAGGGTCCACCTTATTGTTACGACCGGTGTAACAAATAATGCGTATACAAATGACTGAAGTCAACAGCATCGGACAGGTCTTCCTCTGAAGACAACAGCGACCTTCTTGGTCTGCAAGCGGATCACCTGATTGGCGAGCGGTGTGCAATGGTTGTGGCAACCTCAGCTGGTATGCTGTTTGCAAGGCAATGAGCGGGCTCCCTCCAGGCACACAAGGAGTAGTCGGCTATGGACAGGTCGTGGGCAAGGCCTGTATCCGGGCGCGGCCTCTGGGCAATTGTTACAAATGTCCTAGGGGGACTATTTTCCTTTCGCCCTTGGCTTCTCCAGACCTATCGGTATCTGCTCCGATACCTGATTCCCTCTGGGACGACATCCTCCCAGACCTGGACATCCCACAGGAGGTGTGGGAAGGCATCCTGGACTCTTCCCTCTTCCTACCCTAATTGCCTTCGGACATCTTTCCCTTTCCTACTGCGGACCTTATACTCCTAAGTCATATTCTCTCATATATGACTCGTATTCTTACCATCATGACTCATCAGCCTCAGTTCATTTCCCTTATTCAGTTGAGCTGTGCCCGCAGCATTTCATTTCGCTTATTTCATATAACGCGACATGTCTTCTTCTTTTGATACGCGACATGTCTTTTCCTTTTATATCTAACGCGACGCGTCTTTCCTTTTGCATCATACGCGACACGACATGTCTTTTCCTTTTATACTTTAGAGCAGAGATTCTATCTCAAAGTGGCCCTAAAGGGGCTTAGTATAAATAACTAGAATCACCGCCCATGTAACTTTAACTTTGATCTACGCAATCTTACGTGGATTTTGAAGTCTTCGCTGTCAGCGCCTGTGCCAGCGTCGCGAAACCGGTGTTTCACTTGTCTAAATCTTGATCTCAATCTTCTGTCAATCAGAGCTCAATCAAGTAGCTGTGAACCTCCTATACGGAGATGTCACCACTTTGTCCCTGATCAGAGGATCAGTCCACTAGCCATTGCCCAACGCTAGCCATGCCCAGCTGCCTATTGCCCAGAGGCCGCGCCTGGATACAGGCCTTGCCCATGACCTGTCCATAGCCGACTACTCCTAGTGTGCCTGGAGGGAGCCCGCTCATTGCCTTGCAAACAGCATACCAGCTGAGGTTGCCACAACCATTGCACACCGCTCGCCGATTGTGTGATCTGCTTGCAGACCAAGAAGGTCGCCGTTGTCTTCAGAGGAAGACCTGTCCGTAGTGCTGTTGACTTCAGTCTTCCGCATACGCGTTATTTGTTACACTGGTCATAACAGCAATAGGCGGCTGGACACAGCTAGCGTTGGGCAATGGCTAGTGGACTGATCCTCTGATCAGGGACAAAAGTGGTGACACCTCCCTATAGAAGGTTCACAGTGCCTTGATTGAACTCTGATTGACAGATGTTCGAGATCAAGATTTACGTTGGATGAAACACTGGTTTTGCAACGCTGACACTGGTGCTGACAGCAAAGACTTTGAAATCCATGTAAGATTGCATAGATCAAAGTTAGAGTTACATGGGTGGTAATTCTAGCTATTTATACTAAGCCCCTTTAGGGCCAGGTAGAGATAGAATCTCCACTCTAAAGTATAAAAGGAAAAGACGCGTTGCGTCGTGTATGATGCAAAAGGAAAGACGCGTCACATCACGTAAGATATAAAAGGGGAAGACACGTCATGTGAAGTATAAAAGGAAAGATGTGTTGCGTGAGATAAAAAAGGAGAGACGCGATGTGTAATATGAAATAAGATGCTGCGGGTGCAGCTCAACTAAATATGGAAAAATGAACTGAGGCCGGTGAGTCATGATGGTGGGAACACGAGTCATATACGAGAGAATATGACTTAGGAGTAATAAGGTCCGCAGTAGGAATGAAAGGGAAGCACAGGAAGACGATTAAGGTTGGAACAGTGAGGAGTCTAGGATGCCTTCCCATATCTCCTGTGGGATGTCCAGGTCTGGGAGGATGTCGTCCCAGAGGGAATCAGGTATCAGGGCCGATACGGATAAGTCTGGAGATGCCATGGGTGAAAGGAAAAGAGTACCCCCTAGGACACTTGTAACACTTATTGGATTAGAGAATCCCACAAATGTCTACAGAGGTAGAAGAGGGTACATGAGGAACTTAGTTCTTGGTGTATGTGTTATTTGTTACACTGGTCATAACAGTTTGTCAGGCAAGTTTGTGGGCTGCAAGGGCTTCATTTCAAGTGGCTGATAATTGTTTGAGATGGGTTTCGATGGCAGGGGTGGAAGTCTCAGAAATAAGTGAAGGAAGGGCTTGGGGTTTGTAGCTCATTATGAGGAAGAATGGAGATTGTCCAGTGATGGAATGAGGGTGATGATTGTAAGTGAACTCCACATGTGAAATGTGTTGTGTCCAGTGAGTTGGGTTATCTCCACAAAAGATCCAAAGGTAGGTTTTGATCTCCTGGTTGACTTGTTCAGTTTTGCTGTCTGTTTGAGGGTGGTAGGTGGTGGAGAGGGAAAGATTGTACTTAAGGAGTTTTCCAAGTTCTTTTGCAAACGTGGAGGCAAATTGAGGACCTTGGTCAGAGATGACATTGTCAAAAAGTCTGAATCTGAAATAGACTTTATGGAGAAAAATATCGGTAATTCCTTCCATGGTGACTGTCTTCTTCATGGGACAAAGAATCACCCCCTTACTAAGGCCATGGTCAACCACAACCAAAAGAGAATCAAAGCCATCTGAAAGGGGTAAATTGGTGATAAGATCACAGGAGATCTGCTGAAAGGGGCAGGAAGCAAATGGGGGTGACAGGTGGGGTTGTGGGATGAGTGTTCACCTTGTTTTGTTGACAGGAGGTGCAGCCAGCGACATATTTGCAGATGTGTGCAGTGAGGCCAGGCCATCAGAATTCGGCAGAGACAAGCTGTTAGGTCTTAAGGAAGCCTGTATGTCCAGCTGAGTCATGGTCATGACAGCAGTGTAGGATATCCTGTCAGAGAGTACCTGTGACTGGTACATAGACATGGTCGCAATAGAGGAGAATGCCATTGGAGTATTGCCAATCGGTAAGGCAGGAGCAGTAGACAGTGGGGATGTCTTCATTAATGGATTATAGAGATTGAAGGACAAGAGGATTGCCTTTAGAGGCATCAAGGATTTTCTGGTGTAAGGTGGTATTGATGGCCTGGACAAAGATGGATGGAGGAAGGAGGGTGACTCCTTCATTATCAAGGTCAGATACAGGGAGAAGATCAGGGCATCAGGAAAGTGCATTGGGTCCAGAGAGAAGTTTTCCAAGGACATGAATTATCTTGAGATCAAAGTCTATGAGGTCAAGAAGCCAGTGGGCCTATCAACAGTTAAGATTTTGAGGGGAGCAGAAGAAGGTGAGGTTCTTATGGTTGGTGAAGACTTGGATGGGAAAAGGTAAGCCATGAAGGTAGTGTTGCCAAGTCTTTAGTGTGTAGAGAATTGCAAGGAGTTCATGGTCATAGATGTTGTAGTTTTGTTCCGCATCCCTGAACAACTGTGAGAGATAGGAGCAAGGGTGCCACTCACCATTGGAGTCTGCTTGGAGAAGAATACTGCCTGAGGTGTATTTAGATGCATTAGTGGCAATAGCAAATGGGGCTGTGAAGTTGAGAAGAGTAAGAACCAGTTTCAATGGAAAAAGGTCCTTCAGTTTTTTGAAGGAAGAGTGGGGGGTGGAGGTCCATTTCCAGATATGGGATTTTTTGGTAAGGTCAAGGAGTGGGCATGTGACATTTGAAAAGTCAGGGATAAACTGTTGGTAGAAGTTGGCAAAACCTAAGAAAGAATGGACATTTCAAAGTTTCTAGGGGGTGGACCAGGATGCGATTTCATCTAGCTTAATGGGGTCCATTGCAAGCTGTCCTGGGCAAAGGATTATTCCCAAATAGTCCACTTCTTTGGCAGTGAAAGTACATTTCTTCAGCTTGAGATGGAGATCTAACTCATTCATCCATTAAAGGACATGGCAAGTCCGTTCTTTATGGGTTTTATGGTTGGGTGAGGCAATTAGGAGATCATCCATGTAGATTATGAGCCATTCTTCAGTGATCATGTCTCTGAATGAATTGTTCATGAAACATTGGAAAGTTGCAGGGGAGTTAGTTAATCTGAAGAACATGACTGTTGGTTCGAAGAGGCCCTTATGGGTGATGAAGGCTGCCTTCCATTGGTGTCCATCCTTAATCCAAATGTTGTTATAACCCCATTGTGTTACGACTGGTGTAACAAATAATGTGTATGCAGAAGACTGAAGTCTTTGCTACGGGACAGGGTCTACCTCTGTAGACGATGGCAACCTTCTTGGTCTGCAAGCGGACCACCTGATCGGCAAGTGGTATGCAATGGTTGTGGCGCCCTCAGCTGATATACTAGACGCAAGGCAATGAGCAGGCTCCCTCCAGGCACACTATGAAACAACCTCAAATGTTCGAAGACTCTAGGTTGCACCTGAACACTTAGACTGGAAGTGAAGGGAAAACTACTATGACTGAGTGGAACTCCTGAGAGGAAGGTAATTCCCAAGAGAACTAGACTGGAGATTATCTGGTCAAGTCTCTGGGTTTATATATCATTCTACTATGTACACTTATGTACTATGGATCTACTGATTGTAGAGACAGAGATTAAATAAATGCGTCAAGCATGAGGAATGGAAATGAAATGAGTGAGGACACAGCATGCTGTTGGTAGAATGGAAGAGAAGCCTAACATGTGCTAGACATGAGGCACAGAGATTAAAAGAAGAAGAGAAGGAACGGAAGTGACTGTGGGAAAGTCATTAGTATATATAAGGATATATTAAGGTACGAAAGAGTTCTTGACATCAAGTCTAGACTCTGAGAGAAGTAAGCGTCCATGAGCACAAGTAAACCAGCTAGAAGTGAACTAGCTCCAGACTAGTGATCACGTGACCTAGTCACATGACTCGAAAAGATAAGATTAGATAAGAAGAAATGAAATGAAATGACTATGTCCCTTGATATGACCTGTGAAGATTTGGGACCGTAACACACTAGGAGTAGTCGGCTATGGACAGGTCGTGGGCAAGGCCTGTATCTGGGTGTGGCCTCTGGACACTAGGCGGCAGCGATGGCGAGTGTTGGGCAATGGCTTGCGAGCTGATCTTCTGATCAGGGGCTAAGTGGAGACACCTCCTTGTAGAAGGTTCTCAGTGCCTTGATTGAACTCTGATTGACAGATGTTCAAGATCAAGATTAAGGGTGATGATGAAACACCAGTTTCAATGATTGATGCTGGCACAGGCACTGACAGCGAAGGCTTTGAATTCTACATAAGATTGCATAGATCAAAGTTAGAGTTACATGGGCAGTGATTCTAACTATTTATACTTAGCCCCTTTAGGGCCGGCTAATGATAGAATCTCCACTCTAAAGTATAAAAGGAAAAGATGTGTTGTGTTGTGTAAGATATAAAAGGAAGAGACATGTCACGTCGCATGAGATATAAAAGGAAGAGACGTGTTGTGTCACATGAGATATAAAAGGAAAAGATGCATCACATACCGAATGAGGAAAGAGACATGTTACATAGATATGAAATAAAAGGGCTGCAGGCACAGCTCAGCTAAATAGGGTGAAATTGTTACAAGTGTCCTAGGGGGGGATATTTTTCTCTCACCTATGAGCTCACCCGACCTCTCCGTATCCACCCCTATACTGGACTCACTCTGGGAGGACATCCTTCCTGACCTGGACATACCTTCAGAGGTATGGGACGAGTTCTTCAACACTGCGCTCTTCAAGGACTAGCTTCTCTCGGACCTCTCTCTATTTCATACTGTGGACCTATTAATCTCCTAAGTCATATTCTCTCGCATATGACTTGTGTTCCTTTCATCATGACTCACCCCGGCCTCAGTTCATTTCATTTGACTAGATTAGTCAAGCTGCGCCCACAGTATCGCATTTCATATTATCTCAAGACGTGTCTTTCTTCTTTTGGTACACAATGCATCTTTCCTTTTATATCTCACATGACGCGTCTCATGTCTTTCCTTATTTATCTTACGTGACGTGATGCATCTTTTCCATTAACCTTTTATATCACATGCGACGCGACGCATCATTACCTTTTATACTTTAGAGCGGAGATTCTATCATTAACCGGCCCTAAAGGGGCTTAGTATAAATAGCTAGAATCACTGCCCATGTAACTCTAACTTTGATCTATGCAATCTTACATAGAATTCGAAGTCTTCGCTGTCAGTGCCTGTGCCAGCATCATAGAAACCGGTGTTTCATCACGTCTAAATCTTGATCTCAATCTTCTGTCAATCAGAAGCTCAATCAAGTAACTGAGAACCTTCAGAGGAGGGTGTCTCCACTTTTGTCGCTGATCAGAGGATCCACTCGTGACCCATTGCCCAACGCTCACCGTCATTGCCACCTATTGCCCAGAGGCCACGCCCAGATACTGGCCTTGCCCACGACCAGTCCATAGCTGACTACTCCTTGTGTGCCTGGAGGGAGCCCGCTCATTGCCTTGCGTCCAGTATACCAGCTGAGGTTGCCACAACCATTGCACACTGCTCACTGATCAGGTGATCCGCTTGCAGACCAAGAAGGTCACCCGTGTCTACAGAGGTAGACTTGTCCCATAGCAAAGATCTCAGTCTTCTGCATACGTGTTATTTGTTACACCAGTTGTAACAAAAGATCAAAGTTATTCTTTGCCTGCAGAGCTGCCATGCCCCAGG
>QFEF01005144.1:0-11637 GCA_003316035.1 Neoboletus subvelutipes | reverse complement strand
AGGGTTCAAGGTGGGTCAGTAGGAAATGGTGAAGGCTTACGATAGTAGTAGCCTTAGATGAGAGAGCTTGACCTTTTGTTACACTTGGCCTGGGTAAGGACAAGCGCAGCCTTGGTCAATCAAGGGTTCAATGGTTCTTCCTGTGAAGCATAGTTGAATGCTAACTTTGTCAAGGTGGACACAACTCAAATGGTTGTGGGTCAAGGGTTCGAAGGTTTCAAGGACAAGGGTCCACTTGAAAGTAGGGCCAAGACTTAGAGAGTGATAACTGAGGAAGTGATGAAAGGTATACAATTCAAGGGAATTCCAGGGGAAACCCAAGGAGGTCAAGCTAGAGTACATCGCTGGATATCTGAGGTTTATATATATGAGCCAAGTGAATGGTTGGTAATCAAGAAAGTTAATAGAACATCATAGAAAGGATGAGTCAGTTGAATGACATCATCAAGGAAGGTTCTATCAGAACAAGACAGAGATGAAATGGTAAGTACCGAGCAGGGCTCAAACAGCAAGGTACAAAGTCCAATGAATGAAAAGTAAACATAGACAATGGAGAGAGAAGAGGATGAGTAAAGGAAAGAAAAGACAAATCATAACATTCAGCCTCAGTCTAACTGTGGCCACAGTTCATTTCATCTCACATCTTTTATGCCAGCACTATTAATGGTGCCAATTCCTTTTCTACTTCTCCCAATTGGATCACTCAAAGTAGTCAGTCATACTATTTATAACTCTGGCCCTAAAGTGCCTAGTATAAATAGTTACATCTCCACTTCAATGTATTCTTAACCTTGATCTATGCAATATACATAGAGTTCAAGCTCCTCACTGAAACACCTTGCATCAACCTTCTGTCAATCAGAAGCTTCACTTGGGAACTGAGATCCTTCAGAGGAAGGAGTCTCCACTTTTATTGCCAGATCCTTTAGAGGAAGGAGTCCCCTGTCCAAGCTATCATCCACAGCTCATTGTCATCCCCCTTGTCCACAAGGGACTGCATACCACACTGGAGCCTTGTCCATGACTCCCCCATAGCCAACTCTCCTTTCTGTGCCTAGGAGAAGCCCACTCATATCTGTACTGGGACAACTGTCCAGGGGTACCACAACCATTGCACAGCACAGGCTGACCAGAGGGTCCACATATTTGTCTACAGAGGTAAATGACGGTAGCCAAGGAACTTAGTTCTCAGTGTACATGTCCCATTGTTACACTGGTCATAACACAATGGAAACCTGCACCTTTATGATCTTGTATGTGCCAAGCATAACTGATCCATTCCAAGGTATGTAAAAAGATTTACTAACATGTTTAGGAATCACCCATTAATGCGCTTTTGTCTAGCTTATTTGTGCAGGTGCTAACAACTGACTAGCAGTCTATGTATGCTGTGACCAATTGGTTGCTGACTGACTATTAGCAATGGAAAGACCATCTGTAACAACTTCTAACCAGTATTAGTAGTGAATTCTGTAATAGTATTTTGTCTGTACAACAATATTATCCCTCTATATGCATTTAATCCCACCACTATGTCCTTGTCATATTACAGCATCTGTCCATCCTCTGATACTTTCAAATCATAAGCTGCCACCATGCCCAAACAAACCCATAACCAAACCTAAAAGAGGTCAGATGACTGCTGGTGTGTGTGAGAGAGGTCCAAGGCAAGGGCTAGGCAGCATCACCACTGTGCTAGCTTGTACTGTAAGAGGCTGACTGCTTTTGCTACATGGCATGACAACTTCTCTGTCTAGGACCAAGGAACAGTTGCAAGAGAAGAGGGCATGGAATCACTTGTACAAGGAAAAGTATAGGTACTTATCAATTGACCCCCCATACAATCTGGCTTTGATCCACCTTTTTAGGGTGAAGAAGTTGGGCCTAATCAACACCTTCATCTCATCTTCATCCAAACACACTGGTTCACAAAGTGCTACATGCAACTCCAATAGCAATGCCTTGCATACAAAAGACCATCACTCCAACAGCAACTCTGACCATGTGCATACCATGACTAAAGGCCTGCTTAACAATGACAAAGATGAGGAGGATATTGAGGTTGTGCCAACATCATCAGCTGATGTATACCATAACACCTCCATTCCTCTGCATGAATATGATGGGTTTAACAATGGTACAGTTTACAAAGAGGAACAATACCACTCAGAGGGATTCATTGGCATTTACGAAGATGAGGACAGTGCTAGTGCTAATGAGCAACATCATCAATGTGACCAACCAGGGGAGTGTTATGAATCCATTGATGAAATGGATATATTTGGTGAGTGGTTTGACAAGGGGAATGGGCACAGACCCTATGAGACAGCCACGCTTGAGTGCTACCACAATTCTGAAGGAGATGAAGAAGATACCCTGGATGTGTCCACTGTCACACAGGGTGATGCCTCCCCCATGACCAATGGTAGCTCCACCTCCTCTCTTCCACATTTGCCTCCCCTTTCCCTAACTCCAGCTACCCTCTCTACCTCTAATTGCTACAAGGACCTTGTGAACAGAGTCCTGGGTGTTCAGATTAGCATAAATGCAGAAATGGTGACATGGATGAGTGGCCACAAGATCATTCTGCCATATCTAGAGAATAGTTCTCAATCTCACACCAGGAATGTCCTGTGAACAGACAGGGACTACATGGCAGATCTTGCATGAGCTCCAGAAGCACTTCCTTTGAGCAACCTCATTGTATTCCTGTCCAGAGACAGCAGAAAAGACTATCTTCTCTGAGCCACACAGCACACCTTGTCAAGAAACAAGACCATCATCATCCAAGATTATATTGACACCAATGACTTTGATTTAACCAAGGAAAAGCTGCAGAAAGAATACTCAATCTTCATTGATCGACCTGTTGAACCCCAAGATATACCATATCCTACATTTTCAAAAGCTAGCTAACCCTCTCATTTTTCTTTAGATATGAGGCAGTGTGTAAAGAAATTCAGTGAGCTGCATGTCAAGACAACACTCCAAGGCTTTATCTCTGACATCAATAACCTGCAAGTCATGCAAATGCTTATTGATCTAACCTTCCCTCATTCAACCATACCCTCTTCCTTTGAGTGCATAGATTCAAAACTTAATGTTTATGCATTCATGGTTTTTTTTCAGATGTTTGGATGATGGTATGGTGATTGGGTGGGCTCAAACACAAAGTGTGGCAAACTATGAGTCTATGCAACTACCTGCTGATATTTGGTCCCAACAGACATGGGGATTGCACATCATGCTGGAGTTGTCTCATACACCCACCATGTTACAAGTATAATGGACACCCCCACTTTTTTTTCTTCCATAGTATCCCCAGACATCCATGCTGTTTGATCACCCAGCTGAGGACATCTGGGAAGACATTCTCCCAGACATTGAGATCCCACAATCCCTATGGGATGAAATATTCAACTCCTCACTACTCTTGAAGTAATGTTCTTACTTGACTTCTCACATTCATCTCACAGCCCCTGGCAGCCTCTTTTTATTTCACTCTCTTTTCATTTTGGGCACTTTTGGACCCTGTTACTCCTAAGTCAAATTCTCTCATATTTGACTCATGTCCATTTTACCATATTTCATATTCAGTTCCAGTTCATTTTGGCCTCTTTCATTTTGGCCTCAATCTTACTGCAGCCACAGTATGTTTCATCTCACATCCTATATACTGGCACTATTAACAGTGCCAATACTCTACTTACTTCTTCTGATTGGATCACCAGAAGTAGTTGGTCTTTCTATTTATAACTCTGACCCTAAAGCACCTAGTATAAATAGTTAGATCTCTGCTTCATGTATTTTTAACCTTGATCTACACAATATTATGTAGAGTTCAAGTCCTTGCTGAAACACCTTGCTTTGAACTTCTGTCAATCAGAAGTTTGGCTTGGAAACTGAGATCCTTTAGAGAAAGGAGTCTCCACTTTACTGCCAGATCAGAGGATCCACCTGTCTGAGCTATCATCCACAGCTCATTGTCTCAACTCTTGTCCATGAGTCATCACCCACTGTGCCAGGGCCTTGTTCATGACCTCCCATAGCTGACTCTCCTTTCTGTGCCTAGGAGGAGCCCACTTATATCTGTACTAATGCAACTACCTAGGGGTACCACAACCATTGCACAGCAAGCACCAACCAGAGGGTCCACCTTATTGGATCAGAGGATCCCACATACATCTACAGAGGTAGAAGATGGTAGCCAAGGAACTTAGTTCTCTGCATACGTGTCATTTGTTATATTGGTCATAACACACCATGATGCTAAAGGTGCAGCCACTTACTGTATTCCAATGGCTGGTGTTAAGTGTTGGATGATTGTCACTCCCAATGTCACCCATGAAAAGATGAAAAGCACTATAGAGAAGTTGGTTTGTGATGGAACCATTCTTTCCAAGCACTTGAACAAGGCTGAATATGAGATGATACATCTTTACCCCAGCAATTTCCTGTAAGTCCCCTTTTCTCCAATGCTTCTACAGACTGATAACATTGGGATAGCATCATGCCTCCAGGACAGCCACATGCAGTGTACACCCCAATCTCCAGGATGTGTTATGGAGGTCATTTTTTCAATCTCAACACAATGCACTGAACTGAACTGTCAAGGTTCCTCAATGTTGCCTGTGGCAAGTTCTTTACTAACCAAGCACACCAAGGTACTCTGGAGACCCTGTGCAGGCTTGTGCTTGCACTGCCATTTATCAACTCCCCTCATAGTATGTTTTCTCTATTGAATGGTTGAAAATACAGCTTTAATTAATTTTAGAGCTATACAAGAATGCCTTAATTGCTCTTTGTGGTATGGTCATGTACCATGCAAAGTATACAGCCCAAGAGCAGCTGCATCAGATGTCACACACACTTCAGCTCATGCAGACTATTGCTGAGAAGGTCCTTAAGCACTTTGGAATCAGTGGACTTAAACAATACCAAGTGCATCTCAAGACCATGGGAAAAATCCATATGACAGGGGGGAGGAAGTAAGCATGTTTGACATATTGGAAAGCTTTAGAAAGTAGTGGATATTTGACTTCTACCCTTTCTCTAATGGATTTCTGTAGGATACATCTATACGTTGATTTTAAAACATCAGAATATCCTCACACCATGTACTTTTTACTTAATCAGAATCCATGTGACTGACATATCATCTACCTTGTGATTGACCATGACCAAGACACTCATATGTACATATCACAAATGCCCATTGCAGTATTTTCTGAAGGGATTGCTGTGTTTAAATCAGAGTTTATTAGCTGTTGTACAGCTTGGCTGGATTCTGAGGCCTCTCAATCACTCACTGAATGAATATGACAGACCATGGGACGTTTGCACCAAGTTTACTCTACATGACTGACAAGCATGACACCTTGACTGGATGTGCTAACCATCCACTATGTATAGCAACATGTCAACCCTTTTTTCTCACAAACATAAGATTTGTCTTGTGAATGTGCATAGAGGCTCTTGAGGTATGTGTTCCCCTGCTGATCCACCCAGCCATGCTCTCATGAAAGAGGTAGGCATAGAAAAAAATGGGAAAGAGAGATCCTTTTGACTGACTCAAATGTGAACACCCCATCTCATTTTGACATGGACCAAGCACTGGCACTGCCTGCACTTGGTGTTTTCAGGGCATTGGCTTGCATCTCACTTTTCTATCTATTTGATATATTGGATGTGTCTCTTTTCACTTGCTCAATGTGTAAACAGAAGTAACCACTTTACACTTCCTCATCATTCTCTATTCATCCTGCCCACAGAGTTCTGGACTTGATTGATCAATGTTCCTCTTATGCTAACATGATTGATGTTCACAGTCCATAGTTTTATAAGTTATTCATTCAACTCCATGACCACAAGGCAAAGGAACTGATAGCCTACCTCTCCAGAAAAGAGGTATGTATTCTGCATATACAATCTGGTTTGACCAAGCAGCCCACACCAATTCATTCACTGCACCATTGAGCATCACCCTATCACTGTCACACTGGTTGGTCTGATCATCCAAGATAGAGATGTTGCAAACCATTGGTAAAAAAAGACAGCTCCTCCTCCTTTAGTGTTTCAGCACAAACTCAAGTGCCTGAAAAGAGGTCCTTGGTCATCTCACTGTAATTAACAAGCTGGGATTGCACAGTCTCTGCATTCCCTTGAATGTCTGTGCTGGTGCATCATCCTACACAAGGCATTTGGTATGTTATTCACTTACATGAATCACCTGTGAAAAGACTACAAGGATATAATGATGGAGTGCACAGCTGATAGAGTAACTCAGTTGTGTGTGGGACAATGGACTAAACTGTATAATCACCTGATAGAGTAACTATGTACATTGTTAGTATCATTATGATAAGTACAATATAGAAGACATACCTTAGTTGTGTGCAGGACAACAGACTGAGGTAGATGGTTGTCAGACAAAATCTTATATACTCTGCAATTTAAGTATATGAGCGAGAAAGAAAAGATGTGGGGCAGTAAGGGTCAAAACAAAAGAAAAGAGGCAAGTATACAATAAGTGTCATCATGGACTGCAACAACCCTACCATAGAATGTATCATATCATAACTAATATACAGTGATATCAGTGGAATGGAGGTGTCAGTCCAATGTGCAGGGATGTGCATGCTTGCCTATTCTGACATCACCATTGTTGGAAAACACCACAAAGAGTTGAAACTAACCAAGTATATAATATAAACTGTTCATGGTAAGTCATAGCCAGACATGTGTGGGCGACAGCTAATAGGCATCTCCTGGTTGAAGTGTACTGTTAAAACCTTTGGCAAATGATGCCATCACTCAGCATTTCATGTGACTGTGGATCCCACAAGTTGCAAGTTGGATTCGTTGCTTTGCTAATTGTCCTTTGCCACCGACTTGCTCTATTGCTTCAATAACAACTACTCCTGGTAAGACCTTGTCATATAATGGTGCTGTCTTTCTTTTGCTACTCCATGTAACATGTCTCCCTCAGTCACATTTTTAACTCCAACCATGTCATCAAGGTATGTGGCATTGTCATTCTTGTGCTATTTTTTCTCACCAGCACCCTCTGTGAGCACTACTTGGTTTCATGGCTTGGTTTAGGTTGCACTGTTTGTTCTACAATCAGCATGCCTGCCTTAACCCTCAAATTAACTTCAAGCCCCATCTTTCTCAAAATGTACACACTGTTACAACCAGTGTAACAAGTGATGCATATGCAGAGAACTAAGTTCCTCATTTACCATTATCTACCTCTGTAGATATTAGTGGAATCCTCTGATCCAGTAAAGGCAGACCCTCTGGTCAGCACTTGCTGTGCAACAGTTGTGGTACCCCTAGGCAGTTGCCTCAGTATGGATATGAGCAGGCTCCTCCTAGGCACAGAAAGGAGAGTTGGCTATGGGGGGGTCATGGACAAGGCCCTGGCATGGTGTGTGATGACTCATGAACAAGAGTCGAGACAACAAGCTGTGGATGATAGCTCGGACAGGCAGATCCTCTGATCCAGCAATAAAGTGGAGACTCCTTCCTCAGAAGGATCTCAGTTCCCAAGCTGAGCTTCTGATTAATAGAAGTTTGAAGCGAGGTGTCTCAGCAAGGGGCTTGAACTCTACATAGATTGCATCGATCAAGGTTAAACATACATCAAAGCAGAGATCTAACTATTTATACTAGGTGCTTTAGGGCCAGAGATATAAATAAAATGACCAAGTACTTTGTACGATCCTATCAGGAGAAGTAAACATAGTACTGGCACCATTATGGGTGCTGGCATAAAGGATGTGAGATGTAATGAACCATGGCTGCAGTTTGGACTGAGGCTGAAGTGAATACTACCAAAATGAATATGAAATATGGTAAATTGGAAATGAGTCAAATATAAGATAATTTGACCTAGGAGTGAAAGGGTCCAATATGGCCCAAAATGAAAAGGGGCTGCAAGGGGTATGAGACAAGAATGGAGAACAAGCATCTGAGTGATTACTCCTGGAATAAAGAGGAGTCAAATACATTGTCCCATAGGAATTGAGGGACTTTGATATCTGGGAGAATGTCTGCCCAAATATCCTGAGCGGGGTGGTCAATGGCATCAAGGTGAGGAGACGCAATGGATGAGAGAAAAAGAGGGGTGTCCACCACATTTGTAACATGCACTAACCTTGTCTTCATCCTTACAATATAGATGTTCACTGCTCATTATGGCAGAGCAGTACAGCAAATACCCAAACCACACCATTGTGCTGAGAGTGTTACACCTGGCCTGAGTAAGGGCAAGTGCAGCCTTGGTCAATTGAGGGTTCTAAGGTTCTTCCTGTGAAGACTATTCAAATGGTAGCTTCATCGAGGTGGACATGACTCAAATGGTTGTGGGTCAAAGGTTCAAAGGTTTCAAGGATGAGAACCCACTTGAAAGTAGGGCTAGGACTTAGAGAGTGATCAATGTGGAAACAATGAAAGGTATAGTATTCCGAGGGAGTTCCAGATGGAATCCAAGGAGGTCAAGCTAAGGTTACATCGTTGGGTATCTAGGGTTTATATAGACAAGCCAAGCAAATGATTGGTAGTCATGGAAGTTGATAGAATGTGAAGGAAAACAATGAGTCAGCTGAATGGTGTCATCAAGGAGGGCGCTATTAGAAGGATGTGGAAATGAAAGGTAAGTACCAAGTGGGGCTCAAACAGCAAGGTACATGGTCCAATGAGCAAAAGGTAAACATAGGTAAGGGTAGCAAAGAGGATGATGAGAAAAGAAAAGAGTGAATCATAACAGAGAGCAATCCAACATGTGATGATGTCTAGACACCATTAGACCATGTTCAGTCAAGCAGCTTGCAGTTGAGCTCAATCATTAGGGTTATGACAAGGAGAGATATGATATAGTGATCTGGTGTTACATCTAATATGGTGTATTTCAATTCATTCATGCAAGTTACTTGGAGTGAACATGTCTATTTGGGTTGAAGAGTAGCATTAACCCATTACATAACCTATGTGTGCAAATCACATGTTAATATTCCTCCACCACAGCTCTGTAATTAATCTTTGTCCTCCCACCATCAGCATATCTGGTCTGCTCAACCAACTCCTTGCTAAATCCAAACCCTCTGAGGAAAATGTGTGCAAAGCCAGGTGCAAAGCATTCAAGAAAGCCCTTGAGCATGTCCAGACCCTCACTAAATATATCCTGGACGACAAGGAGGATCTTATGGACAAGAAGAAAGACTGGACAATTGAGTGGAATGCCTCTTTGGTGTGTCTCCTGCCTATCCATCTCATTTTTGCTTGTTAATTTTTATAGAAATAACTTTGGGATGCTTTGGCTGTGGTGTGTAAGCTTGGCATTGAGGTTATAATCGAAATGCCAGTCCTGCTGGAATTCAAGCACTTGAAGGTACATGCTGGAAGGAAGAGGCAGAGTACAAGAAGACTGCCATGGACATTGGTGAGCCTAGAATGCAACCAATGATCACCCTGACCAGTTCAACCTTGGCCTCTGTTCTGAGTTCATGCAGCAAGGTCTCTATAATGACCTGTCTGGACAAGGTATGTTCATTGTGACTTTTTCCCAATCTGGTCATTGATTTATAATCAAAGATGTACCTGGAGAGCCAAGGTAAGGCATCAGCCCACCAAGCACATGAAGATGTGCAAGAGATGATTCCCAAGGGCAAACTGAATGACCCAGAGGCTGTCCAATATGATACCCCATGCAACTGCTGCACAACTGCTGCAGTCCCATGCTGGGGCATTCTGGGGCATGTATGTGAATGCTGTAAGTTGGTTTCACAATGGTGTACCAAGTCAAGCAGTCAAGAAGGACCAAGGGTTAAAAGGAAG
This sequence comes from Neoboletus subvelutipes, assembly GCA_003316035.1. NCBI lineage: Eukaryota > Fungi > Basidiomycota > Agaricomycetes > Boletales > Boletaceae > Neoboletus > Neoboletus subvelutipes. The sequence continues at coordinate 1,800 of QFEF01005144.1, read as the reverse complement.
AGGGATTTCAACAGGGTTGTTGAACAAGCAGCTGAAGGTGCATCCATTTACATATGTTTCAGGCCTGTGTTGCTAACTACCATGTAGGGTCAAAGCACCAGAGGTTTCAAGGCATGCAAAAGAGGCAGATGTCACCTCCAGGAATGGATGTACAAGACAATGACAATGTGGTGGTGATTATCGACACCTCCTCAGTGATACCCAAGGGAAAGCAAAAATCACAGCTGTCAAATCCATCCAAATCATTGAAGCCTTCTGTGGTCATTATGCCAAAAAATCCACCAATGCAAGCTAAGCCTTTTAACCCCTCTGTTCCCATTACACCCCTTTCGCCAAGTAAGGGTGTTCCCAAAGACTTCCTAAAGACATTGGAAGAGCTGGAGGTGCTTGCCCTTATGGCATCTGCAGATGTGAAATGTGTCCAGGCTGAAACCAAGAAGGTGGAGGGAACTTTTGACATTGTTATGTCTGAAATCCACTTGCTCCACACAAAGCATAATGTGTAGCATATGTCATCATGGATATATAGTTTATAATATCTACCCTATGTTTGGATACAATAATACTCTATAAATGCTAAATGGGGATGTGGTCCATCACACTCTTAAAAGACAGATTTATCAGTCACACCAGCAATGAGTGGTTGACAGTCACATAGTATCACTTTTTTGTGTTTCTTGTGACAGACTGGATAAATGCATGACCAATTGTCTGTAATTATGGATGTATATGCTGTTTTGTGATTGACTTGCTGCAAGCAGAGCACAAGGTTGAATATGCAACAGAATGACATGAGCCTCTACATATCACTGTGAATACCTCTTAGGATTTTCCTAAATGTTTCCATGTTGTTTCAGGGATCTGTTCATGCTTATTTCTATGATGTAGACACAATGCTCATGAGCTTATTCATTCAGGCCCTGACCTCACTTCTCTCTTGTTTGCATAGGCCACACTCTTCCATCTCTGCTTCATGCACCCAAGGCTTGAGCGGAGTGATTCTCCTAACCATGCCTGGGGAATCCTGTCTTCAAACAATAAAACACTTGCCAGCATAACAATAATACCTTTTTGTAGCTTGTAACACACCCAATGGCAATGTAACCCCTTCCAGATATCCTCGTAGGCTATCTCATTGAATGAACAGAGTGCCATGTTGGCTACATGATGACAGACTGTCACAACACACTCTTATATATGACTTGTGGACATCCTAGTCCCCCTTTGAAACAACCTCAAATGCCTTTAGGCTCTAGGTTGCACCAAAACACTTAGACTAGGAGAAAAGAAGAAGAGCTACTATTGAGTGGATCACTTGAGAGAAGGTAATTCCCAAGAGAACTAGACTGGGAAATACCCATTGTAGTCTTTGGATTTATATAGCATTCTACTACTTGTACATGTGTACAATGGAGCTACCAATGTAGTAATGGAGATTAAATACATGAGGTGAACATGCATCTAGTGTTACGACCGGTGTAACAAATAACGCGTACGCAGAAGACTGAAGTCTTTGCTATGGGACAGGTCTTCCTCTGAAGATGACGGTGACCTTCTTGGTCTGCAAGCGCATCACCTGATCAGCGAGCGGTGTGCAACAGTTGTGGCGACCTTAGCTGGTATGCTGTTTGCAAGGAAATGAGTGGACTCCCTCCAGGCACACAAGGAGTAGTCAGCTATGGACAGGTCGTGGGCAAGGCCTGTATCTGGGCGCGGCCTCTGGGCAATAGGCGGCTGGGCATGGCTAGCATTGGGCAATGGCTAGCGGACTGATCCTCTGATCAGTGACAAAAGTGGTGA
>QFEF01005140.1:0-17250 GCA_003316035.1 Neoboletus subvelutipes | reverse complement strand
AAGGACATGGAACTCCGATTCGACAGATCCGAATTCTCTACAGACATGGACTTCCATGGGTACTCCAACGCTGGTTGGTCCCAGGAACTAGATAACTCCCGCTCCACCTCTGGTTTCATATTCATTAGTAATTGTGGAGCCATTTCCTGGTCCAGCAAATTGCAAAGCATGGTAGCCTTTTCCACCACGGAATTGAAGTACATCGGACTTAGTAATGCTGGACAACACTTGGCCTGGCTACGAACCTTCTTTGATGAAATCGGACACTCACAAAAGGCTCCTACTGAACTGTTCTGTGACAATCAAGCAGCCATCATCTTATGTCACGATCTGCAATTCCAGGCCTGAACTAAACACATTCAACGCAAGTACCACTTCATCTGAGATGACCTAGTAGGAAAAGGAGAAGCAATGGTCCAATACGTCCCCACCAGGGACATGGTGGCGGACATACTCACAAAGCCACTTGCAAAGGACCAACATTGGAAATTTGTCCAAGGTATGGGGTTGTGGCTACACTCGAGTGGGAGTGACAAAATATCATTTACTCTGGAAGGAATTCTGGTGGTCCGGTCCTCCAAAGGGACTGGATAGGTTTGCGATCACTTGGAGTTAGGACTTGGAACTCTGGAGTGGCACCTGCTCTTATGGTATGAAGTCACCGCTCGGCGATAGCTCCTGCAACCATTACTGTACTTTTCCCTTTGTCCTTTGTCCTTGACACTTATTAAGGTACGAGTGTGCCTTAAACAAATAGTATATATAGTTCCTTTCTTCTCCACACACCTCAGTTGTTCTCGCCCTTAGGCAACAGCTGAGGTGAGTTGTCTACTCTACATTAACTACTCCGAGACTAATGTAAGGTATCATAGTTCTGGTACTTACAGGTAATTAACCAGTTGTTCTTGCCCTTAGGCAACAGCTGAGTTCCGGTACTTACAGCACCAGACTTACTCTGTGTTACAAGTGTCCTAGGGGGGGATATTTTTCTCTCTCCTATGAGCTCACCCAACCTTTCAGTATCCACCCCTGTACCAGACTCACTCTGGAAGGACATTCTTCCTGATCTAGACATACCTTCAGAGGTATGGGACGAGTTCTTCAACACTGCGCTCTTCGAGGGCTAGCTCCTCTTGGACCTCTCTCATTTCTTACTGCGGACCTATTAAACCTCCTAAGTCATATTCTCTCATATATGACTCGTGTTCCTTCTATCATGACTCACTCCGGCCTCAGTTCATTTCATTTGACTGGATTAGCTGAGCTGCGCCCGCAGTATCACATTTCATATTATCTCAAGATGTGTCTTTCTTCTTTTAGTATGCAACACGTCTTTCCTTTTATATCTCATGCAATGCATCTCACATCTTTCCTTATTTATCATATGTGACGTGACACATCATTTCCTTTTACACTTTAGAGCGGAGATTCTATCTTTAGCCAGCCCTAAAGGGGTTTAGTATAAATAGCTAGAATCACCACCCATGTAACTTTAACTTTGATCTACACAATCTTACATAGAATTCAAAGTCTTCACTGTCAGCGCCTGTGCCAGTGTTGAAGAAACTGGTGTTTCATCTTGTCTAAATCTTGATCTTGATCTTCTGTCAATCAGAAGCTCAATCAAGTAACTGAGAACCTTCTGAGGAGGGTGTCTCCACTTTCATTGCTGATCAGAGGATCTGCTCATGACCCATTGCCCAACGGTCACCATCATCGCCACCTATTGCCCAGAGGCCACACCCAGATACAGGCATTGCCCACGACCTGTCCATAGCTGACTACTCCTTGTGTGCCTGGAGGGAGCCTGCTCATTGCCTTGCAAACAGCATCCCAGCTGAGGTCGCCACAACCGTTGCACACCGCTCACCGATCAGGTGATCCACTTGCAGACCAAGAAGGTCACCTGTGTCTACAGAGGTAGACTTGTCCCATAGCGAAGATCTCAGTCTTCTGTGTACACATTATTGGTTACACCGGTTGTAACACTCTGCTGAACTCCAGACCTTTGGACCTCCGGATTTTAACAACATCTCCATTATCAAGTACTTGCTTTCATTGCAGGTGGAATTACCTCCCGATATCTTGCTGGCAGCTCCAAGCTCAAATCTGGCATCAATAATCTATTTCCTAATAAGCAAAGGAGCTGATGTCCATGCTATTGCAGCTGATGGGGACACTCCCCTCCATCTCCTTCTGGATAGTTACAACAGAAACTTAGATGAATGTTTGAAGGGTGCCAAAATTCTCATCAATGCTGGGTGCAATCCTTGTGTACCCAAGCCTTGCCCTTGGCGAGATACCTTTAGATGTCACTGCAAAATGTGCCTCTCCTATGGTCATGCAGTATCTCCTTTCACTGAACATTATCCCTCCTCCTGGCATCCTCTTGTCCGTGTGTGGAAGCAGAGCCTGGAAAATGTTGCGGATGATTGAATTCCTCATCAGAAAGGGCACCGATATACATCTAGCATGCCCCAACGGGGATACTCCACTTCACCTTTCCATGGCAGCAGACTCAGAAGTAGAATGTTTGAGATGACTTGAAACCCTTATCAATGCTGGATGCAATGCTTGTGCCTGCAATTTAATTGGTGAAACTCCCCTTCATGTTGCAGCAAGACACAGACACATCTTGGTCATGGAGTTGTGAACTGCCTGGGAGGGTGATAACACTACTGAGCGCTTGGATGAAAACAGAACGTGTCCAAGCATAGTATGTTGAACTTGTTATGTTCAATATGGTACACTCTTCATACTTAGCTTACCCTATCTTTTATCTTATCTTATCTTGGAAACGGACTCTTATGGTAGTCTTTCTTTTCAGTCATTCTAGCTCTTTTCACGTGACTGTTGTTCATCATAGGCTAGACCCATGATGTCATTATGATGTCATGGACTCCAGACCACTATGACATCATACCCTCAGCCCTATCAGTCATGCCAACTGATACATGACATCATTATGATGTCATACCCTTGACCCTATGAGTCATCAGGTATAGGGCAGGTCCCCATATATTGGGACTCCTCTTTAACTCTATATATGATACATATATAGTCTGGAAGCTCTCTCCCATTATAATTAACAACTCTTCTACCTCAGTTTCCATCTGCTCTATAGCAGACTCTAAGAGCTCTCTACAGGCCAGCTGAAATGACCCAACAACAACTACTATAGTCTTGGGGACACCGAGCTAATGATCTGACTTGTCAAAGATAAGGAAGTGAGCGAGGAGTGACAAGGTCCAAGACTCAAGGATAAAGATATATATTGTGAAGTACTGAGACCTCCTGAGTGGAACTCTTGTTGAAGGGGAAAACTCCAAGAGAACTAGACTAGGAATCCAGTGCTAGGCTCTTGGTCTTTATATATGATCTATATAATTTACATGTGTTGTGATCTAATCTATAGATGCTACACTAAATAGGGGTAACTCATGGTCAACATGAGAAAATCATGTAAAACATGTGTGATGTGCCAGGCATCACAATGGAAGAGAATCTAAACATGTGTTAAACATGAGATAGAAGCACTGCCTCTAGAATGGAAGGGAAGTATAACATGTGCTAGACATGAGGTACTGAAATGGAAGATCAAACATGCATCTAGCATGTGTGTGCATATGTGAAGGGTTGTGCACAGCACAGAAATGAAAGACATAAGGAGAACATGAGGAGATCTAGATAGATATTCTAGACTCTAGGCATGAGGCATAGCATAGATTGGATGTCTTGCATTGTGTTAGATTATTGTAGAATCAATGATCATGATGTCATTGCAGACTAGGGGTTAGGTCAGGTGACACAGTCATGTGACTGGGGAATCATGTGATACTAGATCACATGATTGAGATGGCGCAGTGGCCAAGCCAGCTGAAGGGAACTATCTTCAGTATAGAATCAGATATTGATCTGATTAGATCAGAATAAGATACGATAAGATAAGATAACTTTATTGAAAGTAATTGTGTGTAGGTATCGAGCCATAACATTCATGGATTGTTACGGCTCGATCCGTGCACACGATAACTTTGATCAAGTTATCTTATCTTATCTTATCAAGATATGATTAGATTGATTCTAATCTCTATACTGAAGATAGTTCCCTTCAGCTGGCTTGGCCATGAGCGCCACTCATCACGTGACCTAGTGTCACATGACTTCCCTATCACGTGATTCGACATCACATGATACATCCCTTAGTCTCATGACTAGTATCACCTGACTCTAAACCCTAGATGTGATGACATCTCGATCATCAATCTCATACGCCATGATGCAAGACATCCACAACACATGTTGTACTCGTGTTAGACACACCCCCGTCCTCATGTTGTTCTCTCTTCATCTTCGTGCTGTGCACTTATTATATTTAGTCACACACATGCCCAGAGCATGTTATTCATTTCCGTTCCTCATGTCTGGCACATGTTTAACTTCTCTTCCATTTCAGAAGCTATGCTTCTAACACACTCCTTCAGCATGTTTGATACACGCTCTATCCTCATGCTTGATGCATGTTTCCCTCATGTATTTAATTACCGTCTCTACATCGGTAGATCCGTAGTACACATGTACATACATAGAGATGATATATAAGACCGAGAGCCTAGCACTGGCATCCCCAGTCTAGTTCTCTTGGATTAATCCCTAACAACAAGAGTTCCACTCAGTGAGGTCTCTGTACCTCAAAGATCACTATAACCTTGAGTCTTGGTCCTTGTCAAACCTCGCTCACTCCTCTTCTCCGAATAGTCATAGTATTCAGCTCGGCGTCCCCAAGACGATTATAGATAGTTGTTGGGTCGTTTCATGGATGACCTCTTCGGTGATTACATCACAGAAGGATGGTGTTACAACCGGTAACAAATGACGCGTACGCAGAAGACTGAGATCTTCACTACGGGACTAGTCTTCCTCTGAAGACATGGGCGACCCTCTGGTCTAGCAAGCAGATCTTCTAATTGGCGAGCGATGTGCAATGGTTGTGGCGACCTCAGCTGGTATGCTGTTTGCAAGACAAAGAGTGGGCTCCCTCTAGGCACACAAGGAGTAGTCAGCTATGGACAGGTCGTGGACAAGGCCTGTATCTGGGTGCGGCCTCTGGGCAATAGGCGGCTGGTCTCTACTAGCTTGGACAATCACTAGTAGGTACTGATCCTCTGATCAGGGATGAAAGTGGTGACACCTCCCTATAGAAGGTTCACAGTGCCTTGATCGAACTCTGATTGACAGACGTTCAAGATCAAGATCGGCTCGAGATGAAACACTGGTTTCACAATGCTGGCACAGGTGCTGACAGTGAAGACTTCGAATTCTATGTAAGATTGCATAGATCAAAGTTAGAGTTACATGGGCAGTGATTCTAGCTATTTATACTAAGCCCCTTTAGGGCCGGCTAACAATAGAATCTCTGCTCTAAAGTATAAAAGGTAATGACACGTCGCGTCGCGTATGATATAAAAGGGAAGAAGGAAGACACGTCGTGTCGCGTATGATAAATAAGGAAAGACACGAAATGTGTCGTGTGAGATATAAAAGGGAAGATGTGTCGCGTACCAAAAGAAGAAAGACATGTTGTGTAATAATATGAAATGCGATACTGTGGGCGCAGCTCGACTAATCTGGTCAAAGGAAATGAACTGAGGCCGATGAGTCATGATGGTGGGAACACAAGTCATATACGAGAGAATATGACTTAGGAGTAAAAGGGTCTGCAGTAGGAATAGAAAGAGGTCTGAGAGGAGCTGGCCCTCGAAGAGCACAGTGTTGAAGAACTTGTCCCATACCTCGGAAGGTATGTCTAGGTCGGGAAGGATGTCCTCCCAAAGGGAATCTGGTATAGGCGCAAGTGTGGAGAGGTCGGGTGAGCTCATAGGAGAAAGAAAAATATCCCCTCCTAGGACACTTGTAACAGATGGCTGATCATCTACATGGATAACCTACTCATTTATTCTTCTAACCCTGTCCTCCATGAGGAACACACCAAGAAAATTCTACAGTGATTCTGGGAACACAAAATGTATCTGAAACTGGAGAAATGCACCTTCGCCACTCCTTCTGTGGAGTACTTGGGTATGATTGTCAGCACAGATGGCATCCAGATGGACCCCGTTAAACTTAAAGCCATCAAGGAATGGACCCCCCCTGTCAATGTGAAGGATGTCTGATCCTTCTTGGAATTTTGTAACTTCTACTGGAAGTTTATCCCTTCCTTCTCAGATCTTACATGACCTCTTCTCAATCTTACCAAGAAGAATCAGACCTGGGAATGGACCAATCAACACCAGACCGGCTTCCAACTCCTTTGGAATGCCTTCACCTGCCAATCTGTCCTCACTTTCCCTGACCCTGACTGTCCCTTCACCATCATGACTGATGCCTCCCTGACCACGTCAGGAGGAGTCTTGATGCAACCCAATCAAAATGGTGATCTGAAGCCTTCCAGCTACCTCTCTCAGACATTTGCTCCTGCTGAGAAAAACTATGATATCTTTGACTGTGAACTGCTTGCCATTATTTGTGGACTGGAGGAATGGCACCAATACCTTCTCAGTTCAGCCTTCCCAGTCACAGTTCTAACAAACCACAAGAACCTCACCTACTTCAAACAACCCCAGAAACTGTCTCAATGCCAAGCTCATTGGCTCCTCTTCCTTCAGGATTTCAATTTAACCTATACAGCTCTTCCTGGCTCGTGAATGGGACCTGCCGATGCCCTGTCCCACCAGGACATGATTGATACCTTCCAGGACAATGCTGATGTACAAATCCTGCTGGATGATGCCTTTTCTTACCAGGTCCATGCTATTGACATCACTCTTGCCAACAAAATCCGGTCTTCCTCCACTGATGATCTGCTTGTCCTGGATGCCCTAAAAGGCATGGAAAATGACATCCCCTTGTTTGGATGATCCTCTGCTACAGACTGGACTTATCTGAATGATCAACTCTACTTTAAGGGCTGGTTATACGTTCTGGGCGACCCCCACCAGGAACTAGTCCTTGCCACCCATACTTCCCTCAAAGGGGGGCATGGAGGACATATGCACACTGTTGTGCTCCTCTCCAAGGACTACTAGTAACCGTGTCTCTCTACCTTTGTCCACCGATTTGTAGTAGATTGCACCATTTGTCAAGCCAATAAGGTCCAGACTTACCCTATGGTCCCCCCAGTCACTCCCCTAGCTGTCCAGTGCCATCACCCTTCCAACATTTGTCTGTGGACCTTATCACCAACCTCCCTCCAGCCAGAGGCTTTGATTCTGTTATGGTCATGGTTGACCATGGCCTTAGTAAGGGGGTAATTCTTGCTCCTTGTACTAAAAACATTGATTCAGCTGGAATAGCCAAACTCTTTTTCAACTCCATCTTCAAATGATTCAGTCTACACAACCGACTGATCTCTGATTGAGGCCCACAGTTCACCTCTGCCTTTGCCCAGGAACTTGCCTGACTCTTGAAATATGATGTATCACTCTCCACTGCCTACCACCCTCAATCCAACAGAGAGACAGAATGATACAATCAAGAATTGGAAACATATCTTTGCATATTCTGTGAAGGAAAACCAGAAAACTGGTTAGAACACCTAACAGCCACCGAATTTGCCCACAATGCCACTGTACAAACCACCACCAGAAAAATCCCATTCTCGCTCATCATGGGGTATGAACCAAGATTGTATCCACCCCTGGGAACTACATTCCTACCTGCACTAGAAACCAGGCTCTCCCACCTTGAGGATGCATGTAAAGAAGCTGAAGCGGTGCACTCCCTTGCCCAAATACAAATGAAAGAATGAATCAACTCCTGATTTAAACCATGGAAAATAGGAGACGAGGTATGGCTAGATGCCAAGAACCTTAAAACACAAAACCCATCATGAAAGCTGTCCACTAAATAAATTGGACCATTCAAGATCATGAAAGCAGTCTCCCTGGTAGCATTCAGACTTGCACTGCTGAGACAGTGGAAAATTCACAATGTGTTCCACGCCTCACTACTAATGACTTACTGGGAAACACCCGAACATGGTCCAAATTTCAATAAATTCCCACCAAAACTAGTTGCTAGAGAAGAGGAATACGAAATGGAATGAATTGTAAATCACCACAGAACCAATGCTCAGAGGCAATACCTGGTACACTGGAAAGGATATTTGGATGTGAAAGAAACTTGGGAACCAGAAAGAAACTTTGGAAATGTCAAAAAACTCCTGGCTGAGTATAAAAAGAGCAGGTTGCTCTGATCCCTCTTTCTCCCCAACCCCCATGTCCTACAACTTCACCAATGGTACTGCACCTCTTTGCACTCATCTTAACTGCCTCCCATTCATCACCCATCACACCCTCTATGCTGCTGCTCTCCAGAACCAAGATGTGATTGACATCTTCGAGAGAATGCCCCTCTTCACCACAAACACCACTCTTGTCCTCCTCGTCAGACTCTACCAAGTCTACTGTACTCTTCAGTCCCTTTTCACCAGGGCCACCTGGTGCTCAGCAGGTTCCCATGTTTTCACAAACCTCCCTCATCAGACTGTCCAGAACAACATCACAGTCAACACCTTCCAACAAATGCTTACAGAGTTGAGGAACCTCACCTTGGATCTCCTTGAAGAAGAAGGCTTCAACAGTGTCCTTGCCCTCCTCCCCTCCCCCATCCTATCCAATGCCCTCTACCCCATTCTCCTTCTCCTATCTGCCAACAAACGAGAGGAGTACTTCTCTCCCAACCTCACTGACTTTACCTGAAACAATGGATGTTTGGGAAGAGCCAGCATTCAACCAATCAAGGAATACAGACCTGATGGCTCCAACTCCGATTCCTCCGATGAGCATGGAGACAGAGACACCACAGTGGCCCCCTCCCCCATATTAACTGAACCCTCCCCACTCCTCTCCTGTCTCTGCAGACAGTGGAATTTCATTTTTTCCACTGGGATGCCCCACATCCCCCATCTTAATTTATCTGCCACCATGGAAGCTTCTCCCTGCCATCTCCTCCCTGGGATACCTGAGGTCTCCCCCACTATGCCTAACCTTGAGCCCATTACCCCAGATCATTCCCCTTCCCCCATGGGTAATGGTTCCACTCCCTTACTGGCACTTGCCCCTGCAGTATCCCATCAGTTCCCTCCACACATCCTGTTATGCTTAGCCTGGGTAAGGACGAGTGCAGCCTTGGTCGATCTAGAGGTTCAAAGGTTCTTCCTACAATGCTAGTCGAATGCTAACATTGTCAAGGTGGACACGACTCGAATGGTCATAAGTCAAGGGTTCAAAGGTTCAAAGACAAGTGTCCACTCAAAAGTAGGGCAAGGACTTAGAGAGCATTTAACATTTGGAAGTGATGAAAGGTATAATTCAAGGGAGTTCCTGAGGAAACCCAAGGAGGTCAAGCTGAAGTACATCGCTGGGTATCTACAGTTTATATATCTGAGCCAAGTGAAGGATTTGGTAATCATGGAAGTTAATAGAACATCGTGGAAGGAATGAGTCAGTTGAATGACAACATCAAAGAAGGTTCTATAAGAACAAGACAGAGATGAAATGGTAAGTACCAAGTGGGGCTTGAACAGCAAGGTATGAAGTCCGATGAACAAAAGGTAAGCATAGTTTGGTGAAGAGGACAAGGACGAGCGAGGAAGAGAAAAGGTGAAGAAAAGGTAAATTGTAACATGTCCAGTTTGGAGGCATCACTTGCTTCCAATGCTGAGAACCCAGTCACATCCGCCCAAATTGCCCCCACTACATTTGCCCCTTCTGCCGTGCAACTGCTCCTGGCCACTCCCAATATTGTTGCCCCTCTGCACAATGTGGTAAATGCAATGCTCTCAGACACCATGCCTGGAACTGTACTGAGGATGACATCAATCCCTCCACCTGGGATATTACTGACCATGACATCAATGAGGGAGATCGAGATAATTGAGCCAGTGGCTCAATGTTACAATGGGGGTAATGTTACAAATGTGACAGACACCCCTCTTTTTCTCTCCCATCACATCCCCTTGACTCAATGCTCTTGATCATCCTGCTCAGAATATCTGGGCAGACTTACTCCCAGATCTAGACATTCCTCAATCCCTTTGGGACGAGGTCTTCAACCTCTCATTACTCCAAGAGTAGCCACCACTATGATTACCTCAAATGCTGACTTCAGCCCCTTTCATTTACTCCTTTTCATTTCGGACCATATATCTCCTAAGTCAAATTCTCTCATATTTGACTCATATCCTTTTCATCATACTTCACATTTGGTCTCACTTCATTTTGCTAGCTTTATCTTCATTTCACTAGCATTTCATTTCGCCCTTGATATAACTGCACCCACAGTTCATTTCATCTTGGATTTATTATGCCAGCACCACTAATGGTGCCAATAGTTCTTTTACTCCACCAATTGGATCGCATGAAGTACTCAGTAGATCTATTTATATCTCTGGCCCTAAAGTGCCTAGTATAAATAGTTAGATCTCTGCTTCATGTATCTTTAACCTTGATCTATGCAATCTATGTAGAGTTCAAGCTCCTTGCTGAAACACTTCGTGTCAAGCTTCTGTCAATCAGAAGTTTCACTTAGGAACTGAGATCCTTCAGAGGAAGGAGTCTCCACTTTACTGCTGGATCAGAAGATCCACTTGGCTGAGCTATTGTCCACAGCTCATTGTTGTCCCCCTTGTCCACAAGGGACCACAATCATTGTGCAGCATAGGCTGACCAGAGGGTCTGCCTTATTGACCAGGAGGTCCACATATTTGTCCACAGAGATAGACAACGGTAGCTGAGGAACTTAGTTCTCAGTGTATGCATCCCATTGTTACACTGGTCATAATAGGGCTGACTTGTGTCTGACTTGTTGGGTTTTCTAATTGTAAGGTGAAAAGGTAGAGCTAAAAAGAATAGTCTAGTTCTGTTACAGCTTGATCTGTGTACACGATAACTTCGATCAAGTTATCTTATCTTATCTTATATGATTAGATTGCATCTAATCTCTATACTGAAGATAGTTCCCTTCAGCTGGTTAGTGTTATGACCAGAGTAACAAATAACATGTATGTGTTACGACCGGTGTAACAAATAACGCGTATGCGGAAGACTGAAGTCAACAGCACTACAGACAGGTCTTCCTCTGAAGACAATGGCGACCTTCTTGGTCTGCAAGTGGATCACCTGATCGGCGAGTGGTGTGCAATGGTTGTGGCGACCTCAGCGGGTATGCTGTTCGCAAGGCAATGAGCGGGCTCCCTCCAGGCACACAAGGAGTAGTTGGCTATGGACTGGTCGTGGGCAAGGCCAGTATCTGGGCACAGCCTCTGGGCAATAGGCAGCTGGGCACGGCTAGCATTGGGCAATGGCTAGCAGACTGATCCTCTGATCAGGGATGGAAGTGGTCATGCCTTCCTATAGAAGGTTGACAATTACTTAACTGAGCTTCTGATTGACAGAAGATCGAAGTTAAGATTTGGACTGGATGAAACACCAGTTTCGCGACGCTGGCACAGGTGCTGACAGCAAGGACTTCGAAATCCATGTAAGATTGCATAGATCAAAGTTAAGGTTACATGGGCAGTGATTCTAGCTATTTATACTAAGCCCCTTTAGGGCCGGCTAAAGATAGAATCTCCACTCTAAAGTCTAAAAGGAAATGATGCGTCACGTTGCATATGATACAAAAGGAAAGATGTGTCACGTCGTGTGAGATATAAAGGGAAGGGACGTGTCACGTGAAGTATAAAAGGAAAGATGCATCACATGAGTTATAAAAGGAAAGGACATGTCATGTACCAAAAGGAGAAGACACATTGTGTAATATGAAATAAGATGCTGCAGGCACAGCTTAACTAAATAAGAAGAAATGAACTGAGGCTGGTGAGTCATGATGAAATGGACATGAGTCATATATGAGAGAATATGACTTAGGAGTTTAGAAGGTCCACAGTACGAAATGAAAGATGTCCGGAATGCGATTAGGATTGGAATAGCGAGGAGTCCAGGATGCCTTCCCATACCTCCTGTGGGATGTCCAGGTCTGGAAGGATGTCGTCCCAGAGGGAATCAGGTATTGGGGCGGATACCGATAGGTCTGGAGATGCCAAGGGCGAAGAAAAGATAGTACCCCCTAGGACACTTGTAACATTACCCCCATTGTAACATTGATCCACCGGATCAATTATCTCGATCTCCCTCATTGATGTCGTGGTTGGTGAGATCCCAGGTAGAGGGATCGATGTCATCCTTGGTGCAATTCCAGGCTCGATGGCTGAGGGTGTTGCATTTTCCGCAGCGGGCGGAGGGACACTTATATTGGGAATGACCGGGGGCAGCGACATTGCAGAAGGGGCAGAGATAGTGGGGGCAGTTGGGATGAATGTGTCCAGGTTCCCAACACTGGAAGCAGGTGATCCCACCGAATTGTACATGTGGGGGAAACACTCACAACAAGGCGTGATTGGACTGAAGAATGGGATGGGAATGACCATCCACGGTGGTAGGGGAACAATCTGGGGTAATGGGCTCGACAGCAGTGCCTGCTGGAGGTTCCTCTGGTATCCTGGGTAGAAGGTGACCGGGGGTGGTGTCCATGTCGGTGGGTACGTTAAGGTGGGGGAGGTGTGGCATTCCTGCAGAGAAAAGAAAGTTCCACTGTCTGCGGAGCCAGGGGAGTAGGGAAGAGGGTTCGGGAGATATGGGGGAGGGTGCATGGGTGGTATCTCCATCTCCTTGTTCTCCTGAGTTGGAGCTAGACTCACTGGACTCATATTCCTCGGCAGCAATGGCAGCCCATCCGAGACGTCCATTGCTTCTGGAGAAGTCTGCAGGGTGGAGGCTGGGAGAGAAGTATTCTGCTCTCTCATCCGCGGATAGGAGAAGGAGAACTGGGTAGAGGGCATTGGCAAGGATGGGGTTGGGGAGGAGAGTGAGGATGCTGTCAAAGCCTTCCTCTTTGAGGATGTCCAACGTGAGGTTTCTGGCCTCGGTGAGGGTCTGTTGGAAGGTGTTGACGGCAACGTCACTCTGGGCACCGTGTCGAGGAGTGTTGGCGAAGACATGGGGACCTGACAAGCACCAGGTGGCCCTGGTGAAAAGGGACTGAAGGGTGGTGTAGATTTGGTACTGCCTAACAAGGAGGACGAGGGTGGTGTTGGCAGTGAAGAGGGGTGTTCTCTTGAAGATGTTGGTCGCATCATTATTTTTGAGAGCAGCAACATACAGGGCGTGGTGAGCAATGGAGGGGAGATGATTGAGGTGAGTATACAAGGGGGCGGTACCATTGAGGAAATTGTAGGACATGGGGGATTCTGAGGAAGAGGCGATCAGAGGGATTGTCATTTTTTATATTCCTTCAGGAGTTCCTGAGCATTGTCAAAATTTCTTTCAGGTTTCCAAGTATCTTCAGCATCGGAGTATCCTTTCCAATGCACGAGGTACTGCCTCCAGTTATTGGTCCCGTGATGGTTGGTAATTCATTCCATTTCATATTCCTCTTCTCTGTCTATTAGCTCCGGGGGTGGCTTATTGAAATTGGGGCTGTGCTCGGGGGTTTCCTTGTATGTCATTAGCAAGGAGGTGTGAAACACATTGTGGATCTTCCACTGTTTCAGCAGGGTGATTCGGAAGGCCATGGGTGAGATTACTTCCGAGACTTTGAACGGTCCTAATCATTTGGGTGACAACTTTCAAGAGATGTTCTTGGTTCAGATATTCTTCGAATCCAACCAGACCTCATCTCCGACTTTCCATGGTTTGAACTTGGAGTGGATCCTCTCCTTCATTCGTAATTGGGTCAAGGCGTGCACAGCTTTGGCTTCTTTATGTGCATCCTCAAGATGGGAGAGCCGTTTTTCTAGCACAGGCAGGAACGTGGTACCGAGTGGGGGGTAAGATCTGGGTTCATATCCCATGATCAGGGCAAAGGGGGATTTCCCCGTAGATGAATGCACGGCAGCGTTATGGGTGAATTCAGCGGCAGTAAGGTGATCTAGCCATTCTTCCGGCTTTCCTTGGCAGAATATTTGGAGGTAGGTTTCCAACTCTTGGTTGTATCATTCGGTTTCTCCATCGGATTGAGGGTGATAGGCGGTGGACAGGGATGTGTCATAGTCCAGCAGTTGGGCGAGTTCCCTTGCAAATGCAGAGGCGAACTGGGGTCCCCTATCAGAGATCAATCTGTCATGTAATCCGAACCTTTTGAATACATTTTCAAAAAAGAGTTGGGCAATTCCTGCTGAATCAATGGTTTTTGTGCAAGGAGTGAGAATTACCCCCTTACTAAGGCCATGGTTGACCACGACCATTACTGAATCAAAACCCTGCACCGGGGGAAGGTCTGTGATTAAATCCACTGACAGGTGGGAAAATGGGTGGGACATCTGGACCACGAGGGGAACAAGGGGCGGAATCGTAGGGTGGGTTTGTACTTTATTGGCTTGGCATACAGCACAGCCAGCCACAAACTGACGGACAAAGGCAGACATGCCTGGCCACCAATAATCTTTGGAGAGGAGTGCAACAGTGCGCATGTGGCCACGGTGGCCTCCTTCGAGCGAGATGTGTGCTTCTAGCACAAGTTCTTGGCGGGCATCGCCAGGGATGTGCATACGGCCCTTATAGTAGAGCTTCCCATCAAGGAACGTCCAGTCGGCAGGTGAGGATCATCCGAATAGGGGTATATCATTTTCCATGCCCTTCAGGGCATCAATAACGAGGGGGTCCTCCTCTGAGGACTGTGTTACGACCAGTAACAAATAACGCGTACGCAGAAGACTGAGATCTTCACTACGGGACAGGTCTTCCTCTGAAGATGGGGTGACCCTCTGGTCTAGTAAGCGGATCCTCTGATCAGCGAGCGGTGTGCAACGGTTGTGGTGACCTCAGCTGGTATGCTGATCACAAGACAATGAGCGGGCTCCCTCCAGGCACACAAGGATGAGTCAGCTATGGACAGGTCGTGGGCAAGGCCTGTATCTGGGCACGGCCTCTGGGCAATAGGCGGCTGGGTCTCTACTAGCTTGGGCAATCGCTAGCAGGTGCTGATCCTCTGATCAGGGATGAAAGTGGTGACACCTCCCTATAGAAGGTTCACAGTGCCTTGATCGAACTCTGATTGACAGACGTTCGAGATCAAGATTGATGCAAGATAAAACACTGGTTTCACGACACTGGCACAGGCGCTGACAGCGAAGACTTCGAATTCTACGTAAGATTGCATAGATCAAAGTTAGAGTTACATGGGCGGTGATTCTAGCTATTTATACTAAGCCCCTTTAGGGCCGGCTAAAGATAGAATCTCCGCTCTAAAATATAAAGAGTAATGACGTGTCGTGTTGCATATGATATAAATGGAAAGAAGGAAGACGCGTCGCGTCATGTAAGATAAATAAGGAAAGACATGAGACGCATCACATGAGATATAAAAGGAAAGATGCATCGCATTGTGTAAGATAAATAAGGAAAGACATGAGATGCATCACGTGAGATATAAAAGGAAAGACACGTCATGTACGAAAAGAAGAAAGACACGTCTTGGAGTAATATGAAATGCGATACTGTGGGCACAGCTTGACTAATCTGATCAAATGAAATGAACTGAGGCCGGTGAGTCATGACAGTGGGAATACGAGTCATATATGAGAGAATATGACTTAGGAGTAAAAGGTCTGCAGTAGGAATAGAAAGAGGTCCGAAAGGAGCTAGTCCTCGAAGAGCGCGGTGTTGAAGAATTTGTCCCATACCTCTGACGGTATGTCAAGGTCAGGAAGGAGGTCCTCCCAAAGGGAATCTGGTATAGGTGCGGATTCGGAGAGGTCAGGTGAGCTCATAGGAGAAAGAAAAATATCCCCCCCTAGGACACTTGTAACAGACTGATGGATTCAATCAGCAAGCGTGAGATCGAGGGTCCAAACTTGGTGTGCGAAGACGTCACTTGGCAACAACTGGACATCGGCATTGTCCATGGTAGTATCGACAGCATCACATCGAGACAAGGCATCAGCCGGTCCCATCTGGGATCCAGGTAGGGCAGTGTAGGTGAGGTCAAAATCCTGCAAGAATAACAGCCACCTGGCTTGGCGATGGGATAACTTCCGAGGTTGCTTAAAATAGGTAAGGTTCTTATGATCCGTAAGAACCATTATGGGAAAGGCGGATCCTAACAGGTATTGGCACCATTCTTCTAATCCTTGGATCATGGCGAGTAATTCCCGGTCAAAAATGTCATAATTGCGCTCGGCAGGGGCAAAGGTCTGGGAGAGATAGCCACACAGCTTATAGTCTCCATTAGGGTCATGTTGCATGAGGACACCGCCTGATGCAGTTAACAATGCATCGGTCATGATGGTGAAAGGGCGATCGGGGTCAGGGAAAGCTAAGACGGGTCGTTTGGTGAAGGCATCATGTAACAGCTGGAATCCAGTCTGATGTTTGTCAGTCCATTCCCAGGCCTGGTTCTTCTTGGTTAGGTCCAGGAGGGGGTGAGCAAGTTCCGAGAATGAGGGGATGAATTTCCTGTAGAAATTGCAGAACCCTAGGAAGGAGCAGACATCCTTAACGTTTACCGGGGGGGTCCATTCTTCAATAGCCTTCAACTTTGTTGGGTCCATCTGGACACTGTCTTTACTAACAATCATTCTGAGGTATTCGATGGATGGGGCAGCAAATGTGCATTTGTCCAGCTTCAGGTACATTTCATGTTCTTGGAAGCGCTGGAGGACCTTCCTTGTCCTGTCCTCGTGGGAGTTGTGATTGGAGGAGTGGATCAGAAGGTCGTCCATGTATATGATCAGCCATCCTTCAGTAATGAAATCGCCGAAGAGGTCATCCATGAATGCTTGGAAGGTAGCTGGGGAGTTACACATGCCGAAAAACATTATGGCAGGTTCAAATAACCCAAACGGGGTGAGGAATGCGGCTTTCCACCAATCTTCTGGTTTGATGAGGATATTGTTATATTCCCACTGTTACAGTCCCAAACCTTCACAGGTCATTTCAAGGGACATAGTCATTTCATTTCTTTTCATCTTATCTAATCTTATCTTTTCCGAGTCACATGACTAGATCATGTGATCACTAGTCTGGAGCTAGTTCACTTCCAGCTGGTTCACTCGTGCTCATGGATGCTCACTTCTCATAGAGTCTAGACTTGATGTCAAGAACTCTTTCGTACCTTAATCTATCCTTATATATACTAATGACTTCCCACAGTCATTTCCGCTCCTTCTTTACTTCTTTTAATCTCCATGCC
>QFEF01005134.1:0-14652 GCA_003316035.1 Neoboletus subvelutipes | reverse complement strand
CCTACCTTTAAATATTATTTCTCGTGCTCGCTAACCAAGCCCTCTCCGTGCTCTACCATAATCATTTAACCTTTTCTTCTAGTGTGGCAGGGCACTAAGCTAAGTGACTTCTCACGAACACTGACTACACTCACCGAGAGTATGAAACAAGTACGGTAATTAGCAGCAGGAAGCACAGAACATCAAATTTCAGACCACAGGCAGTCTAATGTTCAGGATTGAGCTGTGTTTATGGGTTCAGGCTGATTCAAATGTCCCGCAGTCCGCCCGCCAGCTCCATGCAAGGGTCTCGAAGTGTCAATGAGTTCATCTGCAGAGCCAATGGAAACGAAACGACTAGCACTATGGTCGTGGCCCCCACATCGGGGTTCTCTGTGAGCTCATTATTCTTGTATTCACTTGATGCGCCTCCCTCACCTAAGCGAATAGGTGTCAGTGTGGTCAATACGATCGACACTGCCCACTCCGTGTCTGCTCCTATCCCTTGTCAATCAGACTTCATCACAATTCCTGATCTCAACGGAGTGCGCAACACGGCGGGAACGCGCGTGCTGCATTGGTGGTGGGATGCCTAATCTATTGATCAAACGTAAGCGAAATCGATTGGTTCGTGTGACAACAGTTTTCTGACTATAACACAGATACATGAGCTTTGTTGATTCCACCTAGTCAAGATAGCTGTGATATTGACATTTCTACCGGCGAATGTGAAGGGATATGTTACATTCCTTGCGAATGCTGTTGCCTTCGTGGACCCACCACCTGTACAGAGGGCATCGAAAGAAAGACTTTGAGTCGTTCCCTCGTCAGCATGTCTGTATGGAGACCAGTATGAGCATCGTATGGTGATCTCCTACGGTGCTGTCTGGTAGCACTAATCTCGTGATCATCAGATGTGCTGGAAGCTGTATTTTGGAAGCGCAGTGTTACTTCTCTACGACCACACACTTTGAGTTTCGTCTGCATAGGCAAGTGCCAGGTTGCAAAGCACTGGGATCCACGGAAGACGTGGAAAATATTACGAGTATGGTTTACAATTGAGTCTAGAAGGCATGCAGCGGACGACGAGCCGGATATCAGCCACCAACAATTTGAACGAAAAAACGCCGCAATCACTATAATGACTCTGTACCCCGACTTTGCTCTTCCTTTTCCGTGACTCCAGCTATATTCCCGAGACCAGGCAGGACGACCTTCCAAATCCTTTTGGAAGTGAACACTCTACGAACTTGATGCTCAATTAGTTCATGGAGCTTTGGGACATCTTTTAGCATGGCTCGACTGCCCATAAGAGACGTGGTCTTCAAACTAAGAGTGAACTCTGAAGGGAAAGTGATCGTTAAAACAGGCTCGGATGAAAAGGGAGACGGGGGTGCAATAGTAACCTAAGAGGTTCCATGAGTGGATGTACCATGGCCAGATGAACGCGGACTCGCCGAAGACTCAAACATATCGAGGGAGATCGTGAGCGAAACAGGGAGCCGCGCAAAGGACGACATTGGGTAATTGAACAAATAGGCAGTGGAAAGCGATACTGAGACGCCGTCGGTATAGGACATGTGAAACTTGGCGGACTGTGGGGCGTCAGTGTCTGAACGGGACGTAGTGCAAGGATACTGACAGTTAAAGCGCTCGTCTCCCCTGCACTGTCTACGAGCTGAGCGTCGGACAACAGTGGCGCCGAGTTTCCGAGGTCCACCGCATGGATAGTAATGTGGTCCTGGATGCAAAATCCATTGTTGAGGGAGGAAATCGACAAAAAGAAAGAAAAGGGAACAAACAAGGAAACTGCGGGGGCGGATTTTGTTGGCATATGCTTCTATTCGAGCCCGGGCAATTTCATTCCCTTCGGAGCCTTCTAATCCGTTTTGCAGTTTTGCTCGGTAGACGTCAGCTACCTGCCCAAAGCTCATAAGTCTGCGTCACGTCGTGACATGGTAGGTTGACGGACCTGCCGAGCAAGGGAATTGAACCAATTGGCCGACTCTGCGTCATTTGGGGAAGTATCGGCTTCAGGCGGTGGTGAACGTGTTCGCGACGAAATGTCCGGCCTGGTGAACGGATGGAAATTTGGGGTTTCTGATTCGTCAGTTTGCGGAAGGAAGAAAAGGTATTTGAGAACGAGGGCGAGGACGAGGAGGATGGATAACTGTCCAAGGAGCAGGCCTTGGGTAAAGGTTGGGGTCAAGGAGAAGATGTAGTTGTTACCCATGAAGAGGACCTGAGTTTGGCATTCCGAGTCTCGTGAGGTTAGCCTTTACGATGAGTTTCGCTCAGCAGCCAGCCATCTTCGTTGCCTGGCCCAATGCTCCCCTCACCAGCTCTCTCGTCCACACTTCCATCGCTGGTCTCGGCCTATCGTCCTCCATTCTCTCCGTTATCCCTTCACCATCATCAAGCCTCATCCAGTGGGCTAGCTACGACTGCATCGACCATGCCCTCACCGCCTCTGAGCCAAACCGTGTCCTTTCATCATCTTATACAATCAGAAAGGCGCTCATTCGAAAGCATTTCTTGGCCCGGTGCATTCAATCATATCTCGTCAAACGTCCCGAATCATCTCTTGCAAGAGCCGTACCCCTCACTTGGGACATCGATATTGCCTACGCAGATGAACTTGATGAAATGTGGAGCGACGAGCTATGGGACCTCGGTAGCACGCTTGATACTAACAGCGGTAACATCAAGCGGTGGTTCATTCTCAAACCGGGCATGGCCGACAGAGGGATGGGTATCAGGCTTTTCGACAGCAAAGATGCATTACACAGTATATTTCAAGAGTTCGATTGTGATTCTGACAACGACGAGGCGCATGAAACAACCACATCTGTCATGACTTCTCAACTTAGGCATTTCGTTCTCCAGGTATCAATAATGTCAATGCCATCAGCATCCAAACTGAGCGCCCATCCAGGAATACATCTCTGCTCCTTTACTTGTCGATCCGAACGAGGTCCCACTGTCGACTAAGGCCCAGCCATCATACGATCTCAGGGGCCACAAAGTTATTTGTTTCTCTCCGTGCCTTCCTCAACTCAAATGACGCTTGCCTGACAGTTTCATTTGCGGACGTACGTTGTTGCCTCTGGCGCTCTCACGGTATTCATGTACGAACACATCCTCGCACTGTTCTCCGCAGAACCCTACCACGCTCCCATACGCTCCGACCTTGATCTGATCGTTCCCCTCACTCCTCACTTGACCAACACCTCCTTGCAAATTCATCGCGGGGAAGAGAATGTGCGTCTTTTGGATGAGCTGATCGGGTGTCGTATATTGTCTGGAGGCGAGGAACCGAGAAAGAATGTGTTGAACACCGTAGACGTTGCCGTGATCAAACAGCAAATAGCTGACGCCCTCTCAGAAACATTCAAGGCTGCGCTCAACCAACCAATACACTTCCAGGCATGGTGGTTCGCTCCCTTGGGCCCTTTTGGGTCTTCTAATTCTTGTCTACAGCCGTTACCCAACGCTTTTGAGCTTTATGGCGCTGACTTTCTGGTTTCGCACGAACCCGTTGGTTTCCAGGTTAAGCTGTTGGAAATGAATTCTGAACCTGCCATTGAACTCGCGGGACCACGATTGACTTGGATTCTGGAAGACTTGTTCAAAGCCATCGGCATTGTTTGCGTCCAGCCTTTGGTGCGGGGAACCAGCCACGAAGGCAATAGTGTTTCATTCGAGGTTGGAGAAACCTTGCACAATTTACGCAAGTGTCTTGACATCAAAGTTCATGCCTCCATGGCACACTGAATGGCATGGTTTACAAAAGAATTGTAGAATCATTGAATGTTTGGAAGGTAATATAATATGAATATACATGACAACCCTGTCTTCCCAGAGATTTAAACATGTTCACAAAGTATTTATCAAGTCGCAGGGGATGGCCCATACTTCTTCTTCTTGTATGTGGTCGGATGCACCATCAATCTCGGACCTCGTTCCCGCTTCCGAATGTTCCTGCTTGTAGTTACTAATGTAGGATTAATGACGAAGTTGCCTGGCAGATCCCGCTGCATGTGGGATGTACATGTCTCTCGAAGTTTTTCAGCGAAAGTCTGGTTAAATGCGACGCATCGAATCCCAAAGCATTGAAGTTTGATGACCCCCTGCTTGTACATATTTTTGATCATCTGCGTCTGGGAGGGAGGTACGAAGTCCGGAAACAGTGTCGTGCGTCGTGAAACATAATCCAATGTCTGCAAATATGTCGGTCTCTGCACAACCCCACTCCAATGCACACGCACCTTGTGGTCCAGATGTTCCAAGGTTTCTGATGCAATTGCCATGGTACCTTGGTCTCCCACCCGTTCATATGTGCCCAGGTAACGAGATGTTTTGCCTGATAAATAGCATACATCTATCTGCTTGCCAACGTCGAAATTATCCTCGAGTTTAGTCCAGGCGCCACCGTGAATTTTGGGGTTGTATTGAAAGCTTGGTGTGACAACGAGACCAAGCGCGATTCCGGATGGAGACCAAATTACCTGGTTGCAATCGAGGAAGTAAGGTCCTTTACTACTGGGAAGATTTTAAGAGAAATGAGCCTTTTTCGATGATCAATGCGTACCAAACGTCCATGGCATCCTGTTATTTCATGCGGTAAGTACTATGAATCTAATCTGACACGATGCCTCCATACCTTGTAGCGCTTGGTGTGAACAGCACGCGTGTATGGTTGTATCGAAGACAACTCTAATTGACCCTCCACAGGCTCGTAGGGTGTGTCTTTCAGAAAGTCTCTAAAGTCAATTTCTGAAACCACTTCTTTTCTTGACTGTCGTGATGTTGTTAATTACTTGCTCGTGACAGGTTGCCGAGACTGACCTGTTCTAGTTCTCGAGTACAGTTCTTGAGCGCGACGCGAAGCTCGTTCAAAACCTGTGTAGGTATTACAGCTCCGGTGCATGTGTCGTAGCGCAGTCGAATTTTACCTCGTTGTACTCAAGAGTTTTATCCTTCGTCCGCCTGTACTTCTCTTGAAGAATTGACAGTTTTTCTCGAGTGCGTGAAGCCTCGTCCTGCGCGCGAAGCCCATATAGACCTGTAGACATGATACAAAACACAACGCCACCTTTTCGCGAATGAGCTCTTCATTTTCAGCAAGCAGTCTGGTAAATTCTCCTCTCGTATGAGACGTTGGCTAAAAAAGCATATTAGTCGTCCGTAGCCGGCAAGCTGTTGTAGACATCACCGCCTCTGAATATTGCAAGTGGTTAGGTATGTCTTCCTCTGACTTTATGGAGGATACTTGTGTAAGCACATCCTGAAGCCTGACTATCCTTTCCTGGAGGGCAGCATTGTCCGCTTTCAGAGTGTCGTTCTCAGCAACTAGTGCCTGAGCCCTCTCATGGGTCATCCTATCCGAAGCGCCACCCGTGCACGAAGTAGTGGAGGTTCTCTGGAAGATAGAGATGGTGAGCTTGAGCCCGGGGAGACTGTAGAACCGGCCTACCCTCTCAGCTTCGCAAAGTTGGGCTCGGACTGCCTTGAGCTCTCGCGCGAACAAATTGACCATCTCTGAGGCTAACTCTGGATCCATGGTGTTATCCATCCTTTGATACAGAGTCTATTGGTTGGATTTGGTGGACCCCCGCACGTGACCGTGACTTGCAAGTCTTCAAGGTCTTGAATATTTGAAGTAAATAACTTGGGAATGCAGAGTTCATCGCTGCCTTCGAATACTGAGCGCACGACGTCCACACCGTCGCAGAAACGCTCTAAGTGGGTCGAAGAGGATCCCGAGGCCGAAGCCATCCAAAGACATCAACAATCTCTCAAACGTCGCATAAAGTCGCTTCGGAGTGCCGACGCTCATGACACCAGTCAAATGCCTGTGGACCCTTCTCTGTCTCAGCGATCTCGTCCAACCCATCCTACCGCACATAGTGTCTTCGTACCCCTCAGAAACTCATATCCTCCAATACGGCCATCCCGTTCCGTATACTGTTACGAGCGACTCAACCAAATAGAAGAAGGGTCCTATGGCGTTGTATTTCGCGCCAGGGACAACGACACTGGGGACATAGTTGCACTTAAGAGGCTCAAGCTCGACGAGGAGAAACATGGCTTCCCGATCACTGCGCTTCGTGAGATCAGTGCTCTTATGGCCTGTCAGCACGAAAACGTAGTTCGAATTCGCGAAGTAGTCGTTGGTGACACCTTGACACAGTAAGTTCAGCCGTCCAGTCGCCTTCGAGGTTGCGATCAACACAGTCCACCTGAAGAGTCTACGTAGTGATGGATTTCATTGAACATGACCTCAAGACACTCCTGACCCTGATGCCGTCTCCCTTCCTGCAATCGGAAATCAAAACTCTGATGCTACAACTATTATCTGCTGTTGCTCATTGTCATTCTAATTGGATTCTGCACCGCGATCTGAAGACCAGTAATTTACTCATGAACAACCGCGGGATGATCAAAGTAGCTGACTTCGGTCTCGCGCGAAGATACGGTGATCCTGTCGGAGTAGGGGGGTTGACACAACTAGTGGTGACCTTATGGTACCGGTACGTCGACAGTAGCATCGATTTTGTCCTCTCTTACACACGTCAACAGTACCCCAGAAATTCTCTTGGGAGCCACCAAATATTCAACTGCCATCGACATGTGGTCTGTTGGATGTATTTTTGCGGAATTGCTCTTGAAGGAGCCGGTTTTTCAGGCTCAAGGAGAGGTCGAACTCCTTTCCATGATTTTCAAGCTCCTCGGCCCTCCCACAAGCTCCTCTTGGCCGGAATACTCCAGTCTTCCCCTCGCCAAGACCATCACACTCCCTGCCCCACATGCTCATCAATTTCGCCAGCGATTCCAGTACATGGCAACATCGGGGATTGATCTTTTAATGTCATTTTTGACATATGATCCAGCGGAGCGAATTACTGCTGAAGAAGCTCTGCGTCACCCTTATTTTAGGTCGGTTGTCATGGTCGTCGTTTCTATTTTACTAATCGATCACACAAAGTGAATCCCCGCTTCCCAAGCACCCAGACCTCTTTGCTTCATTCCCATCCGTTGCTGCCGGAGAAAAGTGAGTAATGAATGTTCCTCTCCCGCGACACAGCGCGTGACCTTACTGGTACCCAGACGCAAGAAGCCATTCGATAGCCCCTCTGCACCTGTGCGAGCGGCAGATTATATTAAACTTGCAGAGAACGATATGCCATAGTGTGTAGTGTATGATATGTTTATTAGGGACTGCCAGTACATGTAAGAACGGCAAGTGGAGTAGGCAAGAACACTTCTTGACTACAGACCGCCGGTACCATCACCAATGCTATCTTCGATACTGTTCAGCAACTGTCGCATTCTCTGAAATCGTGTCCTCGTGCGATCCATTTCACCGCACTTGTCATAGAATTCTTTCACCTCTTGCACAGTGAACCTGAATTCATTAGCTATATCATAGATCGCTTGATCAATGCAATGAAGCGGGACCACTTCCTGTCCGTCCCCTGACGGGAATGTGATTGGCGTCGCGAAGGTATTGGAGTGTCCGCTTGAAGCACTGTCAGGCTCTTGAGCTTAGGCTCGACTCCACAAGGAAGTACTCACGTTGTTTTCATTTTCTTTGTTGCGTGTGGCTCATCGTTATCTTCGTCATCCGTTTTCCGTTTTCCCCACGGTGGAGGGGATTGATTACCAATTCGAATGTGCCATCCTTCGCTCTCTTCACCGTCTGCCATTTCCTCTTCGCCAGGGCTTTGTCGAGTATGAATCTCCGACATCGAAGCTTGTGGCTCGCTGGAGATTTGGTCGGGAGTAAACAAAATGATCGGCACATTAGTATCGGTGTTGCCATCGATGCGCCCTGTTATCTGTCTTTCTGCGTGATCCGCTTGAAGCGACTCATCCACCGGCTTTGTGCGCTTTTTCCTCGTACGCCTGGTTTTTTCCTCCGCCTGTCGAACGTAACCATACTGTCCCTTTTCCCCATGGGCCGGTTTTTTCTGATCCACGATTGCGGCAATCATGTTGTCCAAGCGGACCGAGTTCTTCTTGTAACGCTCCCGCCATGACTGCCATGTGTGTCGAGTTACCCACGTATATTCTGGGTCAACAGCCTGGGAGGTATCAGAAGGGACTCATTGAGCATGCCCTTGGGACCTACCATCTCGCATAGTTGTTGATACAGACGATTACCAGTTCTACCGCCCGTTTCCTTGTAGGGTATTTTTGTTGCTATCCACTGGCATAGACGTTCTTCGTCCTCTTCAGTAAATTGAGTTCGTCTGAATGTGATAAGTACCGCTTGTGATCGATGAGGGCACTGGAAACTCACTCTTGTCCAGGACGTCGGCCACCTGGGTTCTTATACACCAGTGGAGTATAAACAAGTGCACCTTTCTCCACGCATTTCTTGACCCATAAATAAGACTCGATATACTTGTCTGGGACACCTTGATATGACTTGACTAGATGTTGGAAAACTTCTGTGTTCGGGTCTGCGAGGATTACACGAGCAGACTGAGAAGATGCAGTGGGATCTCCTCCGGAATGCTCGGATCACCCAGTAAGGCCCCAGAATACGATAGCTGCGACTACCCAACTCACCATAATGCGCTGGCTGAGTGCCGCACGCGCATTCACATTTGCGATGCTAGGATGTATGTGCATCTTGATGGGTACTCCGTTCCCGACAAATATCTGTTTCAGCAGCATTCCTGCAATCTTGCACGCCTCGACGTAGGTGTAGGGCACGAAATAACGTTCAGGGCGATCTGGACTGATCCAGCAAAGACGAAGGCGCTCCTCTTCTGGAGTACCGGGCTGGGTTAGAACGTAGCCTTGCCTTGGCACCTTACTTTCTACGCGCCCACCGAGAGACTGAGTTGCACGTCACATCTATGGTCCAACCCGGTGCCAAGTCCACTCACAGTGATTGTTTCGCATAACTCAGCCTGTATTTCTTGAGGAATGTCCTTCTGTATGAAAAACTTGACGGCTAAACCGCTCTCGTCTTGAAAGATTGGCTGTATTATTTATGTTGTGAGGTCTTTAGAAACCAATCTGCCACCATGTGCGACCGCTCACCATGATCCCTTGTAGTTCAACAACCGTTGGACGTGGATGTTAACCCAAGGTTCGGGTTAGGTTTAGGTTCGACACTGTTAGGGTCAGGGTTGTGTTGCCACTTGATGACTAATACTCCCCTCTCAATACAGGCAAAATTCAGTGGTGGATCACGATAACGGTCGTTCGCCAAAGCGAACGACGACTTGGTAGGGTCAATTGGAAATAGGCATGCCGCCATAAAGTCATAGATGAATAAGAGCTTGTGATAATAAAAACATGGATCTGATTGCCTCATGTCCGGTAACCAACGTCCTCGACAGCAAAAGGTTCCTCTCTCAACAAGTCGTTACCTTGAAGGTAGAAGACTTGCCAGCAATGGCTGACATTCGCAAATCAGATGGTAGTTTTACCAGCGAAACGCGCTTCGCCGCTCTGGTTTTGTGCCATTCTTCCGCCTGTTCCTCTGGAAAATCTGGTACTACGGGTAGGTTCTCATGCAAGGATGTGTCTAGCAGGGACGGGTTGGTGGTGGATAGTGATAAATATGAGGTTTCGTCAGCAGATGGATGGTAGCTCGTCGGACTATCACATCCTTGTGTGATAGGTGAATCGGTTGCAAGAGATGGCCCCCAAAGTGAGGGTGCAGCAAACGCTTCGCCCGACGATGGCCAATCAGGACCAAAGTCCAGTGCGGAGCGAAATGTTTCAGATGTGGATGAGTCGAAGGACTGCGAACCTGTTGGAGGAGTCTCTTCGTGAAAAGAACTCTTGGGTCGAATTTCCTGGGTAGAGAATGGTGACTGTGAGATATATTCGGAGTAGCGTTGCTGCAAAGTTTCGGTTGCAGCTTGCAAAGCGAGCGAAGTTGCCTGTTTGAGATTCCTCTCCTCAACGGCGAGATCGTTGAGGAGAATATTGCGATGACAGATGAGCTTGGTGACATCCAGGCGCATTGCCTGTATTTTCTTGGACATGGTCTGAATGGTATCCTGCAAACGTTCCCGGGTGGATTTCTGGAATGGTGCCAGAATCCCAATATTTCTCGCGATATGCATACTAGAATCGATTTGTGCATTGGCGGCGCAAATGCGATTCTCCAGATCTTCCACACGAGTATG
The DNA here is from genome assembly GCA_003316035.1 of Neoboletus subvelutipes. Taxonomy (NCBI): domain Eukaryota; kingdom Fungi; phylum Basidiomycota; class Agaricomycetes; order Boletales; family Boletaceae; genus Neoboletus; species Neoboletus subvelutipes. The sequence continues at coordinate 4,516 of QFEF01005134.1, read as the reverse complement.
TATCATATAGGATCTGGAGGCGAGACGGGGAGGTTCTGGTCCGACCGGGTTTGCCTTCTCTACGACTGAGAGATCTCCAGCGCTAATGCGAGCGGCGGCCAATTCTGCCTTCACAGTATCAAACGACTCCTTGAATTGTGACGCTCCCTCGACCTCGGGTGCGGACAGACCTGCCAATTCACTCCGGCAACCATCCGTGTCTGCAGAGTATCCACCGTGCGACCCACCATAACCAGGAGGCCCATCAGTCGGTTCGGAGAAGTTACGGTGATCCCACGTCAGCATTCTTGGTTGACCGAAATTCGGAAGCTGCAAGTCATGAAGGTGTGACGTCGCGGCAGCTACTCCGGTGAGCTTGAGAACTTGGCCTGTCATTCCAAGCGATCGCATGCGTATGCCCGTGGTTTTGAAGGCACTCGCATAGTTAATACGAGATATCCATTCATCCATCTCTTTGTGCTCGGTTGTCTGGAAGAGAATATGACGTCCATCGCAAGTGGTAAGGCGAAAAGTGTTCAAGTGCTATGGTATTCAGGTGAGGACTAGGTAAATGCATTGCGAACTAGCTTACCTTGCTATAGGATCTGTCTAAAACTGCCAGCGTGTCATCCAACGAAATGATTTCATCAGGCTTGAACGATGTTGATGGTATGGGGGGTTTCCTTGGGGAATCGTTCCATGAGAGTAGTGTTGACGACCATGATATATCACGGAAAAGAAGAAGCTGAGATCTCGTAAGTGCGACACTGTAGAGTCGCCACTTGCGGTTCGATGACTTTTTCCCCCCTTCCAACAGTTCATCTTTGCGGTTGAGCACGGCGACCTTGGTGAGCTTGATGGTCCATATCTCGGACGCAGGTAGCGCCTCAGGTGCACCACCAAGGCCATTGAGAGGCGGACTTGGATTACCCCCAACACCGAAACCAAAGAATGGGGTCGTCGATCGCATGTCCGCTGATCCTATTTGTACCACGTGCCCCTTGGCAAAAGCCAAAAGGATCTCATCGTAGTTCCAAGAAGTACCTGTACCATCCCATCGAAACGGATTCTCAAGTGAGATTTGGCTCTCGACATTAACGCGGAGCTGATCCAGCAGATTCTAAAACGAAACCTGAGACAAAGTGGTGTGAGTGGTGTGAAATACTCACATTTGTAATGAGATAGTAGGGATCAATCTTTGGTCTGCTCAATAACGTGTTCCCACTTTGTATCATTGGACTTGGAAGCCCAGGTGACGTGGAGGGTCTAGTGAGGTTTCCTTCGACGCTCCCTTCGGGGTCTAAGGGGTCCTCGATAAAGATGAACGGTGCGAAAACGATGTTGTCGTAGAAGCACTGAGGGACTGTCATGAATGCCTCACTATAATGCCAACGTGGTTCTACACACATCGAGAACTTCAGGAATCAGGCCTGGGAGCATCGTATTCCTCAAATAATCCGCCTTGGACATCTTCCGTCTATTCGACTTGTTGAAAGCGTCGGTGTGCAACATGATCAGGCTAAAGGCTAAGATATATGGATGATCTGAAATTAGGATCATGATCATCGTTGTCAATGTGCACATCGGGAAAGTTAAGGATGGCACACCTCTAGAAGTGAATAGGTCAGGGTTACACGAAAGATACCTATTCGCGAATGCTTCAATGACTCGATCAATTTGCTGTGTCTCCCGTGGTAGACCGACATCCATTAACAGTCTACGCAATGCGACGTCCAGAGGGTCTCCATGAAACCCAAAGCGTTCAATGAATAGCTTGAGCGAATCAGTATACATGGGGTCTCCACTGCAAAAAGCAATTAGAACGAACAAAGACTGTCCAGCGCAAGCTTACGTGGAAGCCAGGACTCCAGCTATTTCGGCCTTGCAGACAAGGGACACCAATCTACTAACGAAATTTTCGGTGGATTCACCCGCTCGGGGTTTCAGGACATCGGGCGGAATCTGGGATAGAGAAGGCCGAGGAGAGCGAGAGGTCGGAGATGACGCGACTCCATTAGGAAACAAGGTCCCATTTTTAGTGGCCGATGCTGGCGATGAGGAGAATAGATTAACAGAAAGTCGATGTAGAAGTTGTGGATTAGTTGAGGAACGAGGCCGGGAACTGGGCGGACGAATCTTGGATCGCAGTGTAGGATTGGCGGAGAACGATTCGCTGTTTGAAAGAGGGATAGTGGATTGATGTGATAAAGTAAGAAAAGAACGCGAACGCGAAGAGGTCACGGAATCAGCCGTAGTTGGACGTCGCGTGGGTAAACGATGTGAAGCAAGGAAACACGGATCGACAGTCAGTGGTCGAATATTGGTCCTATCTGGAGCAGCTGGACTTTGCGGCAAACTAGGAACATTGGTACGAGCTGTCGAAGAATGACGAATGGCGCGTTCTGAATGACGCCTAGAAAGTCTTGTGCCACTAGAATTGCTACGTGATCTCGCAAGTGAGTCTGGAGGTGCAGTGAAGTCCACCCTAAGCGGAGAGGTGGGATTTACCACTGGCAGCGAGGGCGACTCAGCTGGGACAGCTAGGTGTTGCGAAGATGATGTCGAAAATTTGCGTGACCAGAACGAAGATTTTCGTACCAGGGATGTGGAAGAAGTGTTTCCACTTTGAGTGCAAGGCGAAGCTGAGGCTCGTTTCGCTGTTGTAAACATTTGTGTCACTGAGACACCTCTGGTACGCTGTCGGTCAAAACTTGACGAGGGCTTCTCTGGCCGCAACAAATGCGTGCTCTTACTTTTCCGCAGGACGTTCTCGGTACTGCGATTCGGAAAGGATGTAAACGCAACAGAGTTTATCTGTGAGGGAGGGGAGATCATTGGTGTGTTGTTATAGACATCCAGATAAAAGGTGGGCTGCGGAGGAGTGTCTGTAACAGGCTGGACCGAGATAGACATCCGGGCATCGTTTAGATGGGCGCTTGGTTCATGACTGGTGATGTTTACATCGGCCTGCGAGGATGGGGTCGGGGGGAGATCTTTCTCGAGCAACAGTCTACGCGGAGATGTACTGCGCAGATTTGTGGTGCGTTCATCTGCATGGGGAAAACCTGCAAGACTTTTGCGCGCTGAGGATACGGGAAGTATGCGACGTGTCCAATGTGGTAGGGAGAAGAAGTGGAGACCACCGCTGTCGCTGGTGTCTGGAACGGGCACAGAATGGGTCTGCTCGGCGGGCGATGAAGCCGGTTTGGGATTGGCGATGGAGCCCGAAGTGTCAGAGCGGCGTACAATGTCTGCTGAAGGGGGGTGTCTATTTCCCAAATCATGCATACTGACCATGATTTAGAGTGTAATAGTGCAATGTGAGCACCGTGCTCACTGCCGAACCCGCTAGAGAGGCGTCGAGCACAGTGAGCGCTGAGAACGTTGGGTATCGCGGGCGGACAGCTGGTTACAGCAGTGGGCGGTAGGCTCAACTAATTAATAAGCGATCGAGTAAGCACGACTTGCTATCAAGCATCAACTCAATCTATCTGCGTCTCCCCAGCAAACGTTTCGCGTTGCCCATGGGTCAGAAAATGAGATGCAGTAAACTCATCCAGACGAACCTCTGCCACCCGTGTCTTCTCTCCAGATTTCATTCGCTCGCAGAGTTTCCGCCAAGCGCTTACCCATATCTTCCTCGGTTTGATCGACAGGCTTCTCCCTTTAATTGCCCACTTCCTCTGCACCTCCTTCTCGAACGTGCCGCAATCTATTCCCGCCAACATTCTCTTCCTCATCTTTCTTGACTTCCCGCCTGGTAATATATTCCATGGATGGGGAGGATGACCTTCGTGCGCGTACGCGAATGCACGACGTAAAGGTGACATTCGGCAGCGACACAAGAACAACGATCGTTGGAAGGTACGAGGCAGAGAGAAATATAATACAAAGTGGATTATCAATGTCTTGTAAGAGATGAATTCAAGTGTATCGATTGCACATTTTACATTGATCAATATACTTGCATGCTGGGCCTTGTCTCATGCTGGTAGGTATAAGACGCATAACGAACCGTTAATGTTCATTGCCAGGTTCCCTCGTGCAGATGAATCTTGTGTCAATCAGATCTGTGCTGTGTGACTGGTATCGGCAATCTATACTACGAGGTTCCGGGAAATAGCTGGCGAATTTCTCGGTTGGCAATGCTCAGCTGGTTCTCTATTACCACCTGGGGCTGCATGAAACGTGCGCTGAGGGAAAGGTCCTAAATGTGCTCACGGCGTCGGTGAGGTGCTTGTTGCGTTCGATCTCTGCGCGAAACCAGAGCAGTGTCTCTGCCCGTGCGCGTGGGTCAGGAATAGCTATGGCGCATGCTGTGAGGGCGGGTTCCAGGGAGAGACTGTGGATTCGTACAGCGTGAAGCTCTGATGGCGGAGCGGTAGAGACGGAGGACGCGCTGTTGGAGGATAAAGTGTCTGAGAGAGAGCATCATGGCCTTTTAAATTTTGTGGCTACCCTGTGGCAACTTGTTTTGCTTCTCTGTCTGTCTCTGCCTTCTTTCCTTCAAGTCCACCATGTCTTCATCTGACAATGC
>QFEF01005133.1:0-11925 GCA_003316035.1 Neoboletus subvelutipes | reverse complement strand
GAGGCTGAAGTGAATACTACCAAAATGAATATGAAATGTGGTAAATTGGAAATGAGTCAAATATGAGAGAATTTGACTTAGGAGTGACAGGTTTGAAAAAGGCCCAAAATGAAAAGAGATCACGAGGGGTATGTGATGGTGAAGGAAAGCAAGTGTTCAAGTGATTATTCCTGGAACAATGAGGAGTCAAATACCTCATCCCATAGGGATTGAGGAATCTTGATGTCTGGGAGAATATCTGCCCAGATGTCCTGAGCAGGGTGATCAATGGCATTGAGGTCAGGAGATGCAATGGGCAAGAGAAAAAGAGGGGTATCCATTACATTTGTAACATTACCCCCATTGTAGCATTGAGCCACTGGCTCAATTATCTCTATCTCCCTTATTGATATCGTGGTTGGTGATATCCCAGGTAGAGGGATCAATGTCATCTTCAGTGCAGTTCCAGGCTTGATGTCTGAGAGTGTTACACTTGCCACATTGTGTGGAGGGACAACAGTATTGGGAATGTCTGGGAGCAACAGCATGACAGAAGGGGCACATGTAGTGGGGGCAGTTTGGGCGAATGTGGTCTGGTTCTCGACATTGGAAACAAGTGATTCCTCTGAATTGGATGTGTGGAGGGAACTGATAGGATACTGCAGGGGTGAGTGCCAGTAAGGAAGAGGAACTGTTATCCACGGGGGAAGAGGAATGATCTGGGGTAATGGGCTTGAGAGCAGGCATGGTTGGGAAGATCTTGGGTATCTTGGGGAGGAGGTAGTGGAGAGAAGTTCCCATGGTGGCAGATAGATTAAGACAGGGGATGTGGGACATTCTGGCAGAGAAAAGGAAGTTCTGCTATCTGTGGAGATGGGGAAGGAGTGGGGAGAGTTCTGGTGATATGGGGGAGGGGGCCACCATGGTGTCTCCATCTCCTTGTTTGTCGGATGAGTTGGAGTCGGATCTGTCAGATCCATACTCCTCAGCAGGTTGAATGCTTGCTCTTCCCAAATGTCCATTGCTTCTGGTAAAGTTGGTGGGGTGGAGGTTAGGGGAGAAATATTTCTCTTGTTCATCGGTGGACAGGAGAAGGAGAATGAAGTACAGGGTATTGGAGAGGATGGGGGATGGGAGGAGTGTGAGGATACTGTTGAAGCCTTCTTCTTTGAGGAGATCCAAGGTGAGGTTCCTTGACTCCATGAGCATTTGTTGGAAGGTGTTGATTGTGACATCGTTCTGGGCTGTCTGATAAGGGATGTTGGTGAAGACATGGGAACCTGCCAAGCACCAGATGGCCCTGCTGAAAAGGGATTGAATGGCACAATAGACTCAGTAGAGTCTAATGAGAAGGATGAGGGTGGTGTTTTTGGTGAAAAGGGGCATTCTTTTGAAGATGTCAGTTGCATCTTGGTTCTGGAGAGCAGCAACATAGAGGGTGTGGTGGGCAATGGAAGGAAGACAATTGAGACAAGTGCAGAGAGGTGCAGTACTGTTGGTGAAGTTGTAGGACATGGGGGTTAGAGAAAGAAGAGGGATCAGAGCAATCTTCTCTTTTTATACTCAGCTAGGAGTTCTTTGATGTTCCCAAAGTTTCTTTCTGGTTCCCATGTCTCTTCTGCTTCAGAATATCCTTTCCAGTGTACCAGGTATTGTCTCTGGGCATTGGTCCTGTGGTGATTACAATTCGCTCCATTTCATATTCTTCTTCTTTAGCTATTAGCTCTAGTGGGGGTTTATTGAAATTTGGACCATGTTCAGGTGTTTCCTGGTAAGATATAAGCAGCAAAGCATGGAACACATTATGGATTTTCCACTGTTTGGGTAGGGTGAGTCTGAATGCTACCGGGAAGACTGCTTCTGTGATTTTAAATGGTCCGATTCTCTTGGTGGACAGCTTTCACGATGGGTTTTGGGTTTTAAGGTTTTTGGTGTCCAGCCATACTTCATCTCCAATTTTCCACAGTTTAAATCAGGAAGTGATTTGTTCTTTCATCCATATTTGGGCAAGAGAGTGTGCTGCTTTGGCTTCTTTTTGTGCATCCTCAAGGTGGGAGAGCCGAGTTTCCAGTGCAGGTAAGAATGTGGTTCCCAAGGGTGGGTACAACCTTGGCTCATACCCCATGATTAGGGAGAATGGAGTTTTTCCAGTGGTAGAGTGTATGGTGGCATTGTGGGCAAACCCAGTGGCAGTTAGATGGTCTAACCAGGTTTCTGGTTTCCCTTTGCAAAATATGCAAAGGTAAGTTTCTAATTCCTGGTTGTATTGCTCTGTTTCTCCATTGGACTGGGGATGGTAGGCAGTGGAGAGGGATATGTTGTATTTCAAGAGTCAGGCAAGTTCCCAAGCAAAGGCAGAGGCAAATTGTGGACCTCAATCTGAGATCAATTGGTTGTGTAGACTGAATCATTTGAAGACAAAGTTGAAAAAGAGTTTGGCTATTCCAGCCGAATTAATGGTTTTAGTACAAGGAGTGAGAATTACTCCCTTACTAAGGCCATGGTCAACCATGACCATAATAGAATCAAAGCTCCCTACAGGGGGGAGATTGGTGATGAGATCAACAGACAGGTTTTGGAAGGGGTGGCTGCATTGGACAGCGAGAGGGGTGACCAGGGGAATTGTCAGGTGGGTCTGGACTTTATTGGCCTGACAGATGGCACATCCAGCAACAAAGTGGCAAACAAAGGTGGAGAGGCCAGGCCACCAATAGTCCTTGGAGAGTAGTGCAACAGTGCAGAGATGCCCCCCATGTTCCCCTTTGAGAGAGGTGTGAGCAGTGAGGACCAGCTCTTGGCGAGTGTTGCCAGGAACATATAACTGGCCTTTGTAATAAAGGTGGCCATCAATATAGGTCCAGTCCATGGCAGAGGATCTTCCAAAAAGGGGAATGTCATTTTCCATGCCCTTCAGGGCATCTAAGACAAGTGGATCTTCTGTGGATAAAGATCAGATCTTGTTGGCAAGGGTGATGTCAATGGCCTGGACCTGGTGGGAGAAGGCATTGTCTGATAGAATCTGGACATCAGCATTGTCCTGGGAGGTATCAATGGTGTCTTGGCGAGACAGGGCATCCGCTGGTCCCATTCATGACCCAGGGAGTGTGGTATAGGCCAGGTCAAAGTCTTGGAGGAAGAGAAGCCAATGGGCTTGGTGGCAGGACAACTTTTGAGGTTGTTTGAAATATGTAAGATTCTTGTGGTCCATTAGGACCATGACTGGGAAGGCAGAACCTATGAGGTATTGGTGCCATTCCTCCAGCCCTCACATGATGGTGAGCAGTTTATGGTCAAAAATGTCATAGTTCCGCTCAGCAGGAGCAAATGTTTGTGAGAGATAGCCACACAGCTTCAGGTCACCATTGTGATTGGATTGCATCAGGACTCCTCCCGACACTGTCAGGGAGGCATTGGTCATGATGGTAAAGGGGTGGTCAGGGTCAGGGAAGGCAAGGATGGGCTGGCAAGTAAAGGCATCCCTAAGGAGCTGGAATCCTGTTTGGTGTCAGTCAGTCCATTCCCAGGTCTGGTTCTTCTTGGTAAGGTCAAGAAGAGGTTGTGCTAGGTCTGAGAAGGATGGGATAAACTTCTGATAGAAGTTGCAAAATCCTAGGAAGGATCTGATGTCCTTGACATTGACAGGGGGAGTCCATTCCTTGATGGCTTTGAGTTTAATGGGGTCCATCTGGACACCATCCTTGCTAACAATCATACCCAAATATTCAATGGAAGGGGCAGTGAAGGTGCATTTCTCCAGTTTCAGGTATATTTTGTGCTCTTGGAAGCACTGTAGGATCTTCTTAGTTCATTCCTCATGGACAGCAGGATCAGAGGAGTGGATTAACAGGTCATCCATATAGATGATCAACCACCCTTTTGTGATGTAATCACCAAAGATGTTGTCCATGAATGCTTGGAATGTAGCAGGGGAATTGCACATTTTGAAGAACATTACAGCCAGTTCAAAGAATCTGAAAGGGGTGAGAAAGGCAGCCTTCCATCGGTCTTCCAGTTTAATCAAAATGTTATTATACCTCCATTGGACATTGAATTTAGTGAAGATTGATGATCCCTTCAATTGATTGATGAGGTTGGAGATTAAAGGGAGGGGATATGTGTTCTTGATGGTATGGGTGTTAAGATACTGATAGTCTTGGCAGGGTCGAAGCTTCCCATCTTTCTTTTGGACAAAGAAGAATGGAGAGGCTTGAGGGGATTTTGACGGGGTAATTTTTCTGGTGGCCAAGTGTTCATCAACAAACTCCTTGCAGGCTGTCATCTCAGCAGGATTGAGAGGATAGGCCTTTGCTCATGTTGGTACAAAGGAGTCTTTGAGCTCAATAGCATGGTCGTAGGGATGAGAGGGGAGAAGTTTTGTTGTGTCCTTTGTTACAACCAGTGTAACAAGTGATGTTACAAGTGTCCTAGGGGGGACTATTTTTCTTTCTCCCATGAGCTCTCCAGACTTATCTGTATTGGCCCCGATACCAGATTCCCTCTGGGATGACATCCTCCTGGACCTGGGCATCCCATAGGAGGTATGGGAAGGCATCCTCGACTCCTTGCTGTTCCAGCCCTAATCGCACCTCGGACCCTGTCTTTCTACTGCAGACCTTTTTCACATCTAAGTCATATTCTCTCATATATGACTTGTATCCATTTCACCCAGACTCATTTCAGCCTCAGTTTATTTCTTTATTTCATTTCATCCAGTTTAGCTGAGCCGCGCCCACAGCATTCTATTTCATATTTAACGTGACATGTTTCTTTCCTATTTCAGTATGCGATGCATCTCTTCCTTTTATGTCTCATGCAACATGACGCATCACTTCCTTTTATATCACACACGATGCAACACATCTTCATTTCCTTTCTTCATATGCAATGCGATGTGTCTTCATTTATCTTATTTAGACTTTAGAGCGGAGATTCTATCTTTAACTGGCCCTAAAGGGGCTTAGTATAAATAGCTAGAATCGCTGCCCATGTAACTCTAACTTTGATCTACACAATCTTACGTGGAATTCGAAGTCCTTCGCTGAAACCAGTGTTTCATCGTTGTCATCTATCTTGATCTCAAACATCTGTCAATCAGAGTTTGATCAAGGCACTGAGATGTCCCTGGAAGGTGTCTCCACTTTGTCCCTGATCAGAGGATCAGCTCATGAGCCATTGCCCAACGCTCGCCATCGTCGCTGCCTATTGCCCAGAGGCCACACCCAGATACAGGCCTTGTCCACGACCTGTCCATAGCCAACTACTCCTAGTGTGCCTGGAGGGAGCCCACTCATTGCCTTGCGTCCAGTATACCAACTGAGGTCACCACAACCGTTGCACACTGCTTGCCAATCAGGTGATCTGCTTGCAGACCAAGAAGGTCACCGTCGTCTTCAGAGGAAGACCTGTCCTGTAGCAAAGACCTCAGTCTTCTGCATACATGTTATTTGTTACACCAGTCATAACAAGTGACATGTATGCAGAGAACTAAGTTCCTCAGCTATCATTATCTACCTCTGTAGATATTGATGGGATCCTCTAATCCAGTAAAGGTAGACCCTCTGGTCAGCGCTTGCTATGCAATGGTTGTGGTACCCCTAGGTGGTTGCCTCAGTACAGATATAAGCAAGCTCCTCCTAGGCACAGAAAGGAGAGTCAGCTATGGGGGAGTTGTGGACAAGGCTCCAGTATGGTATGTGGCAGCTCATGGACAGGAGCAGCGATGACGAGCTGTGGATGATAGCTCAGACAGGCAGATCCTCTGATCTGGCATAGAAGTGGAGACTCCTTCCTCTGAAGAATCTCAGTTCCTAAGTGAAGCTTCTGATTGACAGAAGTTTGATGCAAGGTGTTTCAGTGAGGAGCTTGAACTCTACATAGATTGCATAGATCAAGGTTAAGAATACATTGAAGCAGAGATCTAACTATTTATACTAGGCACTTTAGGGCCAGAGATATAAATAGATAGACCGAATACTTCATATGATCCAATTGGGAGAAGTAAGTAAACTATTGGCACCATTAGTGATGCTGGCATAAAAGGTATGAAGTGAAATGGACTGTGGCCACAGTAAGATTGAGGCTGAGATGAAAGGGGCCGAAATGAATTGAGACTGGATATGAAATATGGTAAAGTGGATACGAGTCAAATGTGAGAGAATTTGACTTAGGAGTAATAGGGTCCAATAAGGCCTGAAATGAAAAGGGGCCATGAGGGGTTTGAGACAGATAAAGGTCGAATGTCTGAGTGATTACTCCTGGAATAATGAGGAGTCGAATACCTTGTCCCACAAGGATTGGGGGACTTCTATGTATGGGAGGATATCTGCCCAGATATCCTGAGTGGGATGGTCAATGGTGTTGAGGTAAGGGGACACAATGGGTGAAAGAAAAAGAGGGGCATCTGTCACATTTGTAACATCCTTCTTGTTGAAAACATCCTTGTAATTTCAGTATTCAGTTGGTAACATGACTTTCTTTCTTCCCTCAGCTTGGGCTATGGTTGTGGAAAGTGTGGTACGACGGAGGACATAGTCTGGTATCCCTTTCCGTCCTGTGAGGAATTGGACCTGTTCTGGGACAGTCCATTGTCAATATTGGTCATAGAGGTCATTCTCTATAATGTCATTCTCTTGGTGTCCAAGGAATCTTAGTAGGTACCTCTGAATGGTATCCTTGTTGTTTGTGGGTTTGTACTTGGCGGGGGTAATGACAACCCTTCCGTTCTGCCAGTCTATTTCAGGGTTCATAGTTCTTAGCCATGGCAGGCCAAGGATGATATCATCCTTGCCACAGTTGAGGATGAGCAGCTTACATTGCTCCCATACTCCTTGGAGATCAATGACCACAGTGGTCTTCTCTTTGATGGTCCCTAACTGATTCAGGGTTCCATCCACATTCCAGGCTTTAATTGGTAGATCTAAAGCTTCAGTTGGTAACTGCATCTGAGTTATGGCATCTTTTGCTATAAAGCATCTGGTGGCTCTGCTGTCAACAAGAGTATTGACTCCAATGATTTGCCTGTTCTGTTTCCAGATAGAGAGGGGAAGACAAATAGAATTCGATCTAGTTCTGGAAATAAATACAGGGGCAATGGTTATGGAAGGCAGTGACATTGGAACACTCCTTCCTTCTAAAAAGATGTTTCAAATACCTCCTCCCTCTCTGCAGTAGTCAAGGCTTTGACCAACTCAATCTGAATTGTATCTCCATTCTCATCACAGGTGAGATCATACAGGGACTTCAGGATGTGAAGTATTTGACCCCTGTCTTGATCTCCTTCAAGACTGTGGAGGAATGTGTCCAAAGAGTCTTTGGAGAGAGTTGGGGGAGAGGGAGTGGGGGAGGTACTGATAGGGACAGTCCTGGCATAGTGGCTTGTGTTACTCTGCTGAACCTTCTTGCTAGCAGGAGTGTAGCCAGAGTGGTTCTGAGTTGTACAGCCAGTTTGCTTGCAAATGAAACATCTCTTCTCTTGAATGCATTTGGCCCATTTGGCAGATGTGATTGTAAGACAATCAACATTCATAGCATTGGGATCCCTCCAGCTACTATTGTTTCCACCAAAGGATACCTGGGATTCTGTATGGAGGTTTCTAATTCTCCAGAGTCCTCCTGTTACGGCTCGATCCGTGCACACGATAACTTTGATCAAGTTATCTTATCTTATCTTATCAGATATGATTAGATTGCATCTAATCTCTATACTGAAGATAGTTCCCTTCAGCTGGTTAGGCCATGAGTGCCACTAATCACGTGACCTAGTGTCACATGACTCACAGATGCTAGTCATCTATTATGACATCAGGAATCTACGATATAGATCTAGATCACCTCATGATATCCTCACGACTTTAATGTCCGTGCTGTGCACATATTCTTATTTGTCACACACATGCTTGACGCATGTTATTCATCTCCGTTCCTCATGTTTGACACATGTTAACACTTCCCTTCCATTTTAGAAGCAGTGCTTCTTACACACTCCTTCAGCATGTTTGATACACGCTTTATCCTCATGCTTGATGCATGTTTCCCTCATGTATTTAATCACCATCTCTACATCGGTAGATCCATAGTACACATGTACATACAAAGAGATGATATATAAGACCAGGAGTCTAGCACTGGTAACCCCAGTCTAGTTCTCTTGGAGTTTTCCCCTTCAACAAGAGATCCACTCAGGAGCTTCTCAGCTCAACCCTTTTGATATCCTTGAGTCTTGGACCTTGTCACTCCTCGCTCACTTCCTGTTATTCTACAGTCAGACTTTAGCTCAGCGTCCCCAAGACTATAGTAGTTGTTGTTGGATCGTTTCACCTCCTTTGATCTTGGAGGCCTTGGAGTAGATTTCCTCCATGGTTTTGGCAGATTTAAGGATTCCAGATAGTGTGAGCTGGGTGGCAATAGGGATGGAGACTCCTCTGAGGAACCATTCTGAGAGGGTGGCAATGTCTGCAATGCTGGTCTGGACAGTGAGCATAGAGAAGGCTGAGACATATTTCTTGAAGCCTGAAATGTCTCTTGCATCTTGGACAAGATTTGCAATCTTAATCCTAGCAGCAGCAGTGGTATCATAGGGGGAAAAGGTGGTGTGGAAAGCCTTGGTAACTTCCTTAAATTCTCTTTCTCCCTCAGAGAGCATGCTATCATTAAGCTTGGTAAGCCAAGCTTTGGAGAAGGACTTCCCTTGTCCTTTGGACATTCAGTTAAGGAATATGAGTGATTTGGCTCAATTATTGTACTTCTCTTCATGGAGAGAGAAGTATCCTTGCATGGCAAGGTACCATCAGTGGACATCATCTGGTTCTCCCAAGAATTCTTTGGGGAGAGTGGCTTTAATTTCACCCATTCCAATCTCATCTTTGTTGTTGGAATTGTCTGCTCCTGGGTCAGGATCTTCTGGGTCTGGGTCTTGGCCATATCTGGGTAAATGGAAATAGGCACTGGTTTCACCAGGTTGAACATTCCTTCCAAGGATGTGGGAGTAGTATACAGAGGCTGTTACGACCAGTGTAACAAATAACGCATATGCGGATGACTGAAGTCAAGAGCGCTACGGACAGGTCTTCCTCTGAAGACAACGGCGACCTTCTTGGTCTGCAAGCGGATCACCTGATCGGCGAGCAGTGTGCAACAATTGTGGCGACCTCAGCTGGTATGCTGGACGCAGTGGCGGCTACCTCAGCTGGCATTGCTGTTAGCGGTGAAGAGCGGGCTCCCTCCAGGCACACAAGGAGTAGTTGGCTATGGACAGGTTGTGGGCAAGGCCTGTATCTGGGCGTGGCCTCTGGACAATAGGTGGCTGGACACAGCTAGTGTTGGGCAATGGCTAGCAGGCGGATCCTCTGATCAGTGACAAAGGGGCAACCTCAGCTAGTAAGCTGTTCGCAGTTACCTGATCGAGCTCTGATTGACAGAAGATCAAGATCAGGATTTAGACGTGATGAAACACCAGTTTCGCGATGCTGGCACAGGCGCTGACAGCGAAGACTTTGAAATCCATGTAAGATTGCATAGATCAAAGTTAAGGTTACATGGGCAGTGATTCTAGCTATTTATACTAAACCCCTTTAGGGCCGGCTAAAGATAGAATCTCCACTCTAACGTCTAAATAGGAAATGTCGCGTCGCATCGTGTATGAGTCAAAAGGAAAGACGCATCACATCGCGTGAAGTATAAAAGGAAAGATGCGTCGCATGAGATATAAATGGGAAGATGCGTCACATACCAAATGAAGAAGACACGTCGCATAATATGAAATGAAATGCTGCGGGCGCAGCTCGACTAAATAAGAAAGAATGAACTGAGGCCGGTGAGTCATGATGGTGGGAACATGAGTCATATATGAAAGAATATGACTTAGGAGTAAAAGGTCCACAGTAAGAGAGGAAAAGAGTCCGAGGCGGGATTACGGTTGAAAGAGTGAGGAGTCCAGGATGCCTTCCCATATCTCCTGTGGGATGTCCAGGTCTGGGAGGATGTCGTCCCAGAGGGAATTGGGTATTGGAGCAGATACCGATAGGTCTGGTGATGCCATAGGCAAGAGAAAAATGGTACCCCCTAGGACACTTGTAACAGAGGCTGGTTCTGGTTTGTCTACTTGGATAGGCTCTGGATTTGACTGTGGCAAAGGGGAAGGTTTGGCCAAGGGGGTCTGACTTCAGGAGGGATGGTCTGAAGAGGTTGTTCTGATGATGGAAGGGAGTGGAGATGGTGTTACAAGTGTCCTAGGGGGTACCATTTTTCTCTTGCCTATGGCATCACCAGACCTATCAGTATCTGCTCCAATACCCAATTCCCTCTGGGACGACATCCTCCCAGACCTGGACATCCCACAGGAGATATGGGAAGGCATCCTGGACTCCTCACTCTTCCAACTGTAATCCCACCTCGGACTCTTTTCCTCTCTTACTGTGGACCTTTTACTCCTAAGTCATATTCTTTCATATATGACTCATGTTCCCACCATCATGACTCACCGGCCTCAGTTCATTCTTTCTTATTTAGTCGAGCTGCGCCCGCAGCATTTCATTTCATATTATGCGACGTGTCTTCTTCATTTGGTATGTGATGCATCTTCCCATTTATATCTCATGTGATGCATCTTTCCTTTTATACTTCACGCAATGCGTCTCTTTCCTTTTTATCTCACGTGACACGACACGTCTTTTCCTTTGACTCATACGTGACGCGACGCGTCATTTCCTATTTAGACTTTAGAGTGGAGATTCTATCTTTAGCCAGCCCTAAAGGGGTTTAGTATAAATAGCTAGAATCGCCGCCCATGTAACTCTAACTTTGATCTACGCAATCTTACGTGGATTTCAAAGTCTTCGCTGTCAGCGCCTGTGCCAGCATTGTAGAAACCAGTGTTTCATATTGTCTAAATCTTGATCTCGATCTTCTGTCAATCAGATCATCGATCAAGTAACTGCGAACAGCTAGCTAGCTGAGGTTGCCCCTTTGTCACTGATCAGAGGATCAGTCCGCTAGTCATTGCCCAACACTAGCCGAGTCCCAGCTGCCTATTGCCCAGAGGCCACACCCAGATACAGGCCTTGTCCACGACCTGTCCATAGCTGACTACTCCTTGTGTGCCTGGAGGGAGCCCACTCATCGCCACTAACAGGAACGCCACCTGAGGTAGCCGCCACCGCGTTAAGTCGCCACAACCGTTGCACACCGCTCGCCGATCAGGTGATCCACTTGCTGACCCAGAAGGTCCCATTGTCTTCAGAGGAAGACCTGTCTGTAGCGCTCTTGACTTCAGTCATCCGCATACGCGTTATTTGTTACACCGGTTGTAACAGATGGAGTACTCTGAGATGTTCCTCCAATTCTTTGGGAAGTGGAAGAGGTAGGTGGTACAGCTGCAAAAGATCCTGGTGGGACTCTCTGGTTTTCCTCATTGGATGGTTCTCTGAGCAGGTTTAATAGGTTGATGCGTCTCATAGTGACGGATCACTGACTACCCTCTGGTAGTCCTGGGCTTCAAGGGTGGGTCCTTGGGGCTAGGTAGCTCTGCATGAAAAGATAACCTTGATCTTTTGTTACAACCAGTGTAACAAGTGAGGTGTATACAGAGAACTAAGTTCCTCAGCTATCATCTTCTGTGCAGTGGTTGTGGTACCCCTAGGTGGTTGCCTCAGTACAGATAAGAGCGGGCTTCTCCTAGGCACAGAAAGGAGAGTTGGCTATGGGGGGGTCTGTTACAAGTGTTCTAGGGGGTACCATTTTTCTTTTGCCCATGAGTTCACCAGACTTGTTGGTATTCACTCCGATACCCGAGTCCCTCTGGGATGATATCCTACCCAACCTGGAGATCCCATCTGACATCTGGGAGGAATACTTCCACTCTGTGCTCTTCGAGGACTAGCCTTCGTTCGGACCCGTTTCTCTTCTAACTGCAGACCCTTTAATCTCCTAAGTCATATTCTCTCATATATG
>QFEF01005126.1:1665-23419 GCA_003316035.1 Neoboletus subvelutipes | reverse complement strand
AGTTGAAGGTCAGGCCGTTCCAGAGCGTGAACTCGCCGCTCGTCGAGCCGGTCAGAACGCGCCTTCCCTCGGGTGTCCACTAAAGCAACAAAGGGCGATCGATTAGGTGTGCGGATGCGACGCGAATGGCAACTCAAGACGGACCGTCACGACGTTGACTGGACAACGAATTTTGTTGGTCGAGGTGTGTATGAACTTGGTGCACAGCGACGTCGATGCATTACCTGGGTAGGCGATGGGAGGGAGAAGCTAATCAATGTTATCATTCGTTCAGCATGTACACGATGGTATCGGTTAGAAATAATCCCTACATCAACTATATAGGGTGGTGCAGGTCTCATATAAGGTACATATGTTGGATTAGGGCGGTGTTTCCGCAACTGGGGAGGTCACAAGGAGTGAGGCGGGCAAGGTCATGATTCGTTCGAGAGGGTGAGTGCGTACCAGTGCCCATCTACCCATTCCACCGTTGAAATCGACCGTCCGACGGGGTCTCGTTTTCTTGACGGCCTTCCCGTCCGCTAGTTGTCGCGCTGCAGCGAGTTCTTGTTCGAGGACCTTTGCATCGTCTACTGGGGGTGGTTGTGGGCCCGTCAGATAGCGTTTCGGTGTCCATTCCAAGGTCGGGTGCGACGGTCGGGGTAGTGAGCTTGACGGAAGAAGGACCGGGACTCCAGCGCTGGCCATGTTTTAATATAATACGACTCGGACGCGTCTGCAGAAATCCTACTGTCGTTGTTTACGTGCGTTTGTTATGTGGCGGCGTAAAATGGCTTGCTCTATATCTGTAACAAGAAAGAAGTGCACTGACCACAAAGCACCGCAAGTTGGCGGGGAATATCGAGTCAGAAGGGCAGCGAAAAAATGAGTGGGAGGGCAGATTTAAGGAGAGCACCTCTCAGAAATCCCCCCCACCGTTCTTTCCTCTCAACCACCACCATCTCTGCCAACCTCACCCATAAATTTCGATTTTCTCGACAACAACAGCAGATTTAATCTGATGGCACGCACCAAGGTATGTACACAGTCTTTCTGATGCTGTTTCCTATTTTTTGGGAGTGAGAGTGATTGTCGTCGCCGATGCCATTGTTGATGAGGAGAAGTGTGGCGCCGCGTCAGTGATTGGTCACACGGTGTCCACAAACACGGAAAGGATGGCAGCACGGAGGCTCGAAACCGCGCCCCGTCCTTCCGCGTCACCACACTCCTCGGAGGACGACCACATTCCCTTCCGTTCGAACTTCCAATGTCCCGATATATGTTTTCGGAGACTTACCTTTTTTGGAAATTATAGCAAACCGCTCGTAAGACGACTGGTGGTAAGGCACCACGCAAGCAACTCGCCACTAAGCAGACCCGCAAGAGTGTGGCGGTAAGTAATCATGTTATATTCTCCGCCATCGTCTACTTACTCGACTTCATCAGGCCGCTGCTACCGGAGGCGTCAAGAAGCCCCACAGGTTCCGTCCGGGGACTGTCGCACTCCGTGAAATCAGGCGGTACCAGAAGTCCACCGAGCTACTGATCCGCAAGCTGCCTTTCCAGAGGCTCGTCCGAGAAATCGCTCAGGACTTCAAGGTTTGTCTGTCCCTCATTGTCGTCGATATGCTTCCTCACTTCGCCATTGTCCAGACCGACCTGCGCTTCCAGTCCTCGGCCGTGTTGGCCCTTCAGGAAGCCAGCGAGGGTGAGTGCACTCTTTATCCTATGTTTGGATTATGACTCACTCTGCGTGCAGCCTACCTCGTCTCCCTCTTCGAGGACACCAACTTGGCCGCTATCCATGCCAAGAGGGTCACCATGTAAGCCCCACACGTCTTGCTTACCCTCCCATACTCACACTCCTTGCAGTCAACCCAAGGATTTGGCCCTCGCTCGCCGCCTCCGAGGGGAACGTGCTTAAACGGATACAATGCTTATGAGAGTCTATTCTTGAAACGACACGGGTCTTTCTATGCCTCTAGTAGTTTTATATTGTTTACTCTTTGCTTGTAGTATTCGTCATGAACCTTGATGTGGTTCCTTAGTCGTAAATATTGTTTCTCATAGACGCGGAACAGCATGATGTATGCTGATGTTGGTTGTATGAAAACACTTGGGTCTCATCTGTTTTTACCCCACCGACTTCTCAGCGTGGTAAAAGTGTAGTTTGGAGATGTATGATTTGCGTACAGTGACGATCACAACCCGATCGACCGGGTCATTCATTACCACAACATTGCGAGTGAAGGACAGCGATCGAAATGTATAACAACGCTGACAAGTTGTAACGTGAATAAAGTGAGGAATAGTTAAGTAAACTGTGGTATGACGTGAACCGAATCCAGATATCAGAAACACCACCAAGAAACAAAAACCTTCCGAATCTTCAATATCAATCTTCGTCTTCGTCATCCGAAGCCGGGTGCACCATCACCGATTGCGGGGAGGGTTGGCGGCTGTTGGCAGCGGGCCGACTCCGACTACGGTGACGCGGTGGGTTTTCCAGCCGACGCTGCTGCTCGTGCAACTCTTCCTTCGTCAACGGGTAACTCGGCAAACACTTCAACTCAAACGTGCAAGGTAACACGTCCCCACAGTGTTCCTTCACGAACGCATCGCTCGTGACAAGTCCTCCAAATCTCGACACGGAGCTCAGCCAGTCTAGTCGCTTCAGACCCTCTCCGAGCCGTCCCCCCGGCGCGTTCGAATCCGTAGACCGGTTGAATCGGTAGCTCTCCCATATCTGCCGTTTCCTTGACGGAGGCAGGTTCTCATATTCTTTCTTCGCCACGTCCCCGTACATGTATGTGGATATGGCATCCAACACCTCTCCGCACGTGACGCCCAGTTTGGGATTCTGTGCGCGTGCGTGGATCATCCATGGGAATGCACGGGATATGATGCGGATGTGTGTCATGCGCGGGTGTGTTGCGGGCGCGTTCCGTCCTTTTACCCAGGACCGCTGTGATTCGGTCGTCCGATAGCAGTTGCTAGTGTGGAAGAGCATGTTCCATCGGAGATAATCATCTTGGGTGTCGGACGGCGGCGCGAGAAGCGGGTTGAGTTTAATGGCAGCTCCGACGACCTTGACCAAGAACGGCTCCAGGACGGGTCCATCTGCAAGACGACCAGGCTGCATTAGCAAAAAAAAATCGAGTTCAAGTTCGTGGATGACACAAGGACTTACAGTGCGGTCCTTCGGCAAATGGTTCCATGCGATCGGCGTTGTTTGTCCATCGGAACGCGGCTTGAGCCGTGTCTGCTGGATTCCCAGGAATTCTGATGGGCGGTGGCTGTTGAGTAGGGTGCTGCCATGGCGCATATCCAGCATACCCTGGATGTGGATGTGGCGACATTCCTGGAAGCATGGGCCATGCTGCCGCTGCAGGTGTGAAGGGACCCATAGGAGGCAGACCCATCGGAGGCGGGCCCATCGAGTGCCACATAGGACCAGGGAGAGGTTGGTTGAAAGCATTGTATCCAGTTGGCGGAGGTTGAACGGGCCACTGGGGCGGCGGCATTGCGTTCGGATGTAGCATCGCTCCAGGTTGCGCCCAGGGCGTACCTTGCATCGACGTTGGATAGCCTGTAAAGTCGGCAGAAACCTGAATAGTAGGTGCTGGTGGCCCACCAAATGCTGTGTGTGGCATCCCGGGAGAGACGGGGAGGGCAGATGGTGCGGGGTAGTATGAGCCCGGGGGCTCGGGACGTAGTTGACTAGCGGGTGTGTTGTGCACGCTAGGCATTGGTGGAATGAAGGGGGTCGTGTTATATGGTGTGGAGGGATAATATGGATAGTTCGCAGGAGTTCGTGGTTGTTGAGCCCAAGGAGGTTCCCGGTGATCGGAGGTAGGGATGATGGGAGGTTGAACTACACTTTCGGGGGATGGCAAGGGAGGGATGAAGGGGGTGCTTGCCCCTGAAGGATTGTCGTACAACATGCCTGTCATACAAGGATATATGTATATGTGTGTGCTTCAGATCAATACACTGCAAAATCTAGGTGGCGCAAGGCAAGGTAACCAAATTAGTCGGGGAGAAGAATTATAGGCTCGGAAAGTACACACGGCGGGATAGAATATATGTCAAGATCGATAATGGAATTGATTGTGACTCGTATAGCTGAATGATGTGATACAGACAACGCGAGATCGCCAGTTGTAGAGATGGCCCAGGGGTTCTGACAAAGAGTCCGGATCACACCCCAGTCAGCAGCAACGATCGAACACGAAAAAACGTACTATCAAGCTCAGTTCTCGAAAGTTTCATGCAGTTTGTGGTAGTTCACCCCACCCTGACTGCAAAAAAGTTCTGAATGAGCTGTAACTCCACTGCTACCTGTGCAGGGCTGTCAGTCTCGTTGGTGACGACAGGCGGGAAATGATATGCCTGATAAGCAGATCCACAGGTAGTGGGGTCGAGTCTGGACGATCAGACAAAAATTTTGAGCAGACGGTGGGAGTTGGGAGAAGGATATAGACAGCCCTCGTCACGAGGCTCGTGAGGTGCTGTGTTCCGCTCACTCGATCGGGTCTAATCGGTGGCTGTGTAGTTGTACACTGTGCAGAGTCACAGCGTGCAGCCATACGCGGACGAGCTTGCTGTGGATCCATTCCAACAACACTATTATATTATATATTATTCGGACGTGAAACTTATTTAGACCGGTAGGTTGTAGCAATCTCGGGCGGAGGTAATGCGCTGCGTACAAACCTCATCAGGACAGAACTATATATGGAAGCCTATGAACTTTGCTGGCATGCGACACTGGCATCATTGTGCTGGGCCTGCGCCGCAGTCACGATTAAACCCGGGCTCGGCGAGTGATGTATGGATTGACAGACTAAAAGGTGATTGGAAAGTTCCGACTCGAAACCCGCGCCCATTTCGAGCGGTTCCACATGACAATTCGCTTTTTTTCAGATCTTTTCAACAGTACGCCGGGCGCCGATACTGGCTCGCCTCAAGTTAGGCATAGCAAACGGAGCAAACCAGCCGATGCCGACAAGGATGGCCCCTGATTCAGTGCGTCCGCCATATAAGGAAGCCTATGAAATGCCACGCATCCTCAGCAAATAGTTGGTTGATCGTGTGCACTGCAACAAGGCCACGTTGCTGCTGAGAAAGACAAGTGGCATCTGGTGCAGTGGAATGACTTACGTGTTGGGTTAGTTACTTACCATGATCTAGTCATCTCTTTGTGCAAAATTGGGTCTTTACCAAGGCCCAACTCCTTGGCTACTGCATGTTCCTGGTTGTGTGCATTCAGGCACTCCAACCCGCACACTCTTCGAACCCCCCCGCGGATATTATTGCGGGACTTGTGTAGCTGCACTTCTAATTAGGTGCATCTCGTTATCAAGCCAACCACGACTTCTGATTTTGGGTAAACTGCGTCAATTGTGTTTAAGCCCTGGCTTCTGAGCGATATCGTCGGCTAGAATACCAACAATGCTCCTGAACGCCTACATCTCTTCAAGGTCCTAGAGCCGTCAGGCCTTAGCATTGGCCGAAGAGTCTATCATAGCGTAAGATCGACATACCTTGTAACTCTGTTCCGCAGAGATTGGATCCGCACGGTATCGGCATGGTCATCCAATTTCAAGTCCAAGGACATGGCGGAGACTGTAGGAAATTATATCACAACGATTTCGAGGGGAGCATTGATATGGTTTTATCATCGAATTTGACTCACGCTCGGTAGGGGATAACGTTCCATGCACCCAAAGATATCGCTGATACACTCCGTAGGGTCCCAAATGCAATATCATGACTCTCCGAAACGAAAATATTTACTCACCCTTATCACCATAGGACATCCAGCCAGTCAAATATTTATTACTTTCATCTCCCACTGTCCAACAAGTCCTCCACAGCTGGGGAACACGGTATAGCCATCATCTTGGGCGGCCATGGCCACTCTACTTTGTATTAGAAGGCGCGACTACTGGGGAGGGATACGACGCTTTAAAGCCAGCATCGGATCTAACGGGTACAATGGTGACATACTACTGGTGGGTAAGAACGGAGCAGACATAAGAGAACCGAGCGAGCTCACACTGAAACTCGAAGATACCCCTCCAGGTGGCGCGCTAGGAAGAAATTAATCAAAGCTGTCCATGATGAGTGTTCATTCTTTGCGTCACGCTCTTGCGGAGAAGTCGAGCGGCTGGATTGCGTTGATGTCCAGGCAATCACCATCAGATCCAGCTATGCCGTCATTGGAAAACCTCTCACGACGTGCCGTCGCCGGTATCCGACTCGTTGCAAGTGCCTGTATGCATCGCCGAAGTCGCACTGGATTTGCTCAACTATCCGGGATAACTTGTATTCTCTCCCGTACGGACGGCAGCAGTCTGAGGCATTGGTTCGCAGACGCCTAAGGCACGCATACGACGATGTGTTGTGTACGAATTATGGCAGCAGCTCTGATGGGGTCCTCATTTGTGCTGGAAAACACACTGTATTCTGCAGGTATGTACTATACTGTGGGATCAGTCCTTCTGGACTTTCTGGACGCCTTACCACTAGCCCTCACAGATTACAATCATGTACGAGGAAGCACTGCTGTATGCTATAACGTTAAGCGAATTAATTCTCCGATCACTATCGCATACAGTGCACTCAGCCACGAAGTGCACGCCGTGAAACCTTTTCGGGACCAAGGCAAGGGGTGCCGATCTCAACTCAGGAAACAGTGTGGCACCCAGTGAGGGCTGTGGTAATTGGCGATGATTGTGCAGTGAATGATATACAAACCAAAACATGAAGTATATGAGCAAGAAGATTCCAAATGATCATGAGGCCAGATTCATTACGAAAATGTTCGGCGCTTTGAACCCAAGACGGGACATGGTGTAGTGATCCTTCTTTCCCAGCCCTTCAAAATAGATCTTGTCCCTGAGCCAGTCTGCGAAGTCGACACATAAACACGTGTATTAATTAGGACTCTGATCGCAGACAGTGATACTCACCAACACGTTTGTAGCGGTTAGGTTGCGGGGTATTATAGTACATCGCCGCGGGCCACCCTCCGCTAGACTGGTTGTTCTGAGCCACTCGCTTGACCTGTTCTTGGAATCGAGCAGGAAGGGAGGAAAACTCTGTTTCCGTGATATAATTCTCAGTATACCTAGTTCCGCGGAATCAAATCGTCAGTTCGATCTGTCATGAACTCAAAGAAAGCACTCGAAACAGACTCCTTCCATATCGTGCCGCAAACATCGCCCATGGTGACGCCTCGATCATTATGAACGATCGTGCACCATGGGCTGAGTTCGGTGATAATGATAAGGTCCGTGACACGCGGCAGTGTGGCAGGTTCGTCTTTGGCAGTGAAGGGGATATCGCGATCTCTGGCTTCGTTGTTGAATCCACCCGTCGAACCTGGTAGAATGGCGAATTACATGAACATACAGCCAGATCATCTACCAAATCAATCGCACCAGTAACAAGATTGAATATGAGGTGGAAAGCGCCATCCGTGCCTTGGAGGATAGGGTGCAATTGGAGTTCGGTGTTGAGCAGGTAGAGATCGGTCTGAGATAACACTGGGCCATCTGATCCGAGAAAGAGTCATCATGAGGATATCTCGGGAATCATTTCATATCGTACTCACAGCTCGCACCGGCAGCCCATTTGCCCACTGATGAGTCACCCATGTTTCCGTTTGGCAATGTTTCAAGGGGTTTCCGAGGAGCGGTAGGTGAACAGGAAGTAGCTCTGCGAGCAGTGTAGGATTAGATGTCGAGGTAATTAATGATAAATGGAACCCACGGAAAGAAACAAACAGCAATCGTGCAAGCGAAGGACAACCTTTTGTAGTGCCCATCTATGATGCATCGATGGGAGGTGGCAGTGTGAACCACTGACCGATTAGATTAGATCTGAGTCATTGCATAGCTAATCATTTCCATAACTTGATTCAAGCACGGCCAAACGCCCGTTCGATCTCACAGCTTGACATTGAAGTTACTGTACAGCAAACATGCCTCCAAAAGGCGGTAACGCAAAGAAAGAGAGTGGCCGTGCCAAAAAGGCAGAGAACGAAGCCAAGAAACAAGGGGCGGCAGCTACTGACAAGGTATAATCTCATTGCCTCTAGTCGTCTGTAGCCAGTTAATCCTGTCTGGCCCCAGGAACGCAAGGAGGCTGAAAAGTGGTCTGATGGTTCCAAGTCAAGCAAAGCAAAGGAGGAGCGAGAGGCGAAGCGACGTGAGGATTTAGCGCGCAAGGCCGAGAACGCGCGTTTGCTTGCAGACGAGGAGGCAGCCACGCCACCAAAGGCAAAGACCACTCCCAAGGCCGGGGCAAAGAAGGCTGTAAAAGCCGTTAAGCCTGCAGGGCCTGGCGCAATTGCTGCGGGCGAGGGTCTCGAGAAGGAACCGGAGAAGTCCAGCGATGCACCCGCAGCCCCAGAGGAAGCGGAAAGCTATGCGGCGACTGGAATCGACAATGCACTCGATCTTCTCGACGTCGTCACTGCGAAGATGGACAAGGCGAGTGTTGGACAGCAGGCTGCTGGTATCGAAAGGCATCCAGAGGTTCGCTCTCGTTGGTATCTGTCACACACATACTCATTCGTCTCCCGTGCCGTAGCGGAGGTTCAAGGTTCGTTCGGTTCTAGATCTTACACCATCCGAAATCCTCAGATAGTGTATAGGCGGCTTTCGAAGCTTACAAGGAGAACGAACTTCCGAATCTCAAAGTCGAAGTAAGCACCTGGCTCGGATCTGTAGCATTGCGTTAATCGTGGTTCGTTAGCATCCTGGCTTGCGACTACAACAATATCTCGTCAGTCGCATGTTTACACCGCTTCTAATCAGATCTAAGTCTACTGACGGTATCGAACCCACAGGACATCTTACACAAGCAATTCCAGAAGTCTCCTGATAATCCGTAAGCGTTACGGTGATTTTGCACAGCTCGATGTTAATCATCGTTCCACAGATTTAATCAGACAACTGTTGCCTACGATGCCTCCAAGGAAGAGCGGACCCATGCCCTCAAGGAGAAGCAGGATGCAGTGCAGAAGAGGATGCGGGTTGAATCAGATTGATGAGGCTCTTGGGGCTCGACTTCTCGGGGTGTTGTTTGATACCAATCGCGATCATCATTTGATAGATTCACACACGGGCCTAATATGAAGCATGGCAACGCAGTGGCGAGATACACGCCTAGGTCCTCTGAAAGCATTCCAGAACGCATACCGACACCGCACCTTTGTACCCTGTTCTTGGTGGATGCTGACACAGGGATTACTGAAAAGTACGACAGGTAGTACACAGCCGAGCCGCAGTGTCTGGAACATGGCGGGGCGGTACACTGGGGTGCATTATGTAAGCAGTAGGCGGCGGTATAAGAGGAGAGAGCAATCACAACAGTAACCAACCAAGACAACATACGACTTGCCATGCCTTCGATATCCATCATCTCCGTGGATACACCCTTGCATATGCACACGAAAGGACCGGAGCCGACAAACACCCTCCTGATCACCCAGGTACCTCAAGATTTTTTCCAACCCATGATCCTAGAAGCACTCCACGACTTCTTTGCTCTGTACGGGGAGATCAACCATTGGGCACCGCTATCGTGCTTTTCACGTATAATCGTCGTTTACTGTAACGAAGCCTCGGCAGAACAAGCGAAACTGAACTGCGATCCACTAATTATCCAACCGAGCCATGGGTGAGTAAGAAGTGGTCTCGTCAGTGTTCATCCGCTCATCAGACTTTCAGTTCCGCGACTACTCTCCGGGTCTTCCGGGCTGACCGGAGTCCATTACTCACTCGCTCGCCGCCATCCGATGATAATTTCTTGAGGCCTCCGCCATTGGAGAAGAATTTCTTGATTTCTCCCCCGGGATCACCTCCAGTAGGCTGGGAGCCAATTAGGGAGGACCCACCGAATAGGGCGACATTGGCAGAAGATTTGATCGCAGCGTTGAAGAAACTCCAACTCCGAGAGCGGCACGGGAACAGAGAGGTATTGCTGGAACCGGAGGAGGGTGTCGGAGTTGGCGTGTACGTGGAAGATGCTGATGGATCCGATGGCGAGGAAGACGGCGACGAGTTGGATTGGGAGTATGGGACCCCTTCTCCCGCGCATCTGAGATGGAAGCCAGCACCTACGTCTATGCCTCCAATGCCCATCACGCTGCGGTGATGTTGGTGAGTGTACTCTCTTGTATCCCTTTTTTTTTTCAAGGATGATACCTATCAGACCTGTTCCGAGCGCTGACTGCGGAAAACATATTTTGCCTTTTTATTTCGCTGAAAATCATTCCTAAGTTCGTGTGGACTGCATCGCTGACTTGTTTGCGTTTTTGCAGGTGATATTACTCTACGTCCGCATTAGACTAGTTGCGGTGCCACTTCGTGGCCAATACGAAGCTGCTTGTCAGGTTTTCTCATTTCCCTTTGCATGGACCATGGCTGTATTGTTGTATTGCAAGATCATAGGTTTTTAGCCGCATGTACACTTAGCAAGATTTGTCCGCTCCTGCCAAATGGCAATTTTTAGTGCCATCATGTCCCCTTGGAAAACAAGCCGAACCTGCTACCCTCAAAGTCCCGACGCTCCATTCTAGCCCTGCAATGGAATCATTTATCGACATTGAATTGAGCATCTGCACAGCCACAACACGGGTGATTAATTAGGCGAAGTTTATTGTTTCCTTTTTGGTGACATTGTTCTTTTGTCGAGCAGCAACCGAGGTCCTTTATTCTCCGTACACAACAAAAAGGATGTCTTCCGGGGCCAATCTCGTCCACAGGAGTACACTGCTCTTTCCTTCTCTTTCTCTTATACGTTCACTCCTCTCTTTCATTGGCTCGACATGATTTCGAGCATCTTTGCCATCTATCTGGCCTTTGGCGCGTCTGTAGGTAAGAGCCATTCGTGACTATCCTGTCCGACGTCCATCCGCTAACACTCTCCAAGTCGCGCAAACTCCTTCCGTCGTCTGCGTTGCTGGTCAATGCGTTCAGGGTTATTCGAATACCACTAGTAAGTTTCCTTCTGCAGCAGAGTCCCGTTGTTCATTTTCCACTTCTAGTTGGCAGTACTTTGTCGGCATCAGGAGGGTCCACTCCAGTGCTTTTGCTTCCTGGGCAATATACCTCTTCGACGAACCCACAACTTCTTCATGACCTTTTAACGTCCTCTTCGGCGTCCTTGTCTCCATCGGCTGGATTCGCCAACTCGAGTTCACACTCATCTGTCTCATTACCCCTTACGGTGGCACTCCAGCCAGGAATTGCAGTCTACCCGCAGGCATTCTATTCAGGTCAAGGATCCTATACCGGTCTTCCGACTTCTCCGATCGCGAACGCATCTACGTTAGACGCATCGTCATTGGCACTTTCTGGAAACGTCTGGGCAGAGGTTTCTGCGGGTAGCAACAGCCGGGTCATCCTCTGGAATTCGATCCCCGATGTCAGCCAACTACCCCAGACCGCTTCCGGTTCACTCTCTCTTTTGAACTTGCAGTCTAGCGCGTGTTCTCCACCCTGCTCTGGCAATGGCGTTTGCTCTGCCTCGGGTACTTGCGCGTGCCCAACTGGCTTCAATGGAACTTCCTGCGAGTCGTGTGCTCCTGGATATTTTGGACCAGCGTGCAAAGCTTGTCCTTCAGGCTGCACCTCTTGTGACGATGGGATAACTGGTACTGGCCGTTGCCTTACTCCGACTGTGACGAATCCTCCATCGAGCTGCAACTGCGTCAATGGGGAATGTGGTGCCAATGGTCAATGTACTTGCCTTTCGGGCTGGACCTCTGCGTCAAACGGTACCCAGTGTGCTGCGTGTGCGTCTGGCTTCTTCCTCGATTCCAACGGGAATTGTGAAAGTGAGTATATTTGTAGCATTTTGCGACATATTTTTGACCTCGTCATAGTTTGTTCGCTTGGTTGTGCTGAATGTGCAGATGGATCTGGCGACTGCATATCTTGCAAGTCTGGTTATACTCAAGACACCGTTGACCGCACGTTATGTGATGCTATTCAACAACGGACTTCTAACGGGACTGTGTGCCCTTCAACTGGCTACAGTGCTGGGTCTTCTTGCCAACCGTGCGCTCCCGAGTGTCAGACGTGCAACGGACCCACATCGAGCAATTGTGCTATCTGCGCTTCTGGCACTTATTTACTCAACGGTACTTGTGTGCAGCCGAACAGCGGTGGTGTTTGCCAGGGTTCATCTCTTATTGCCAACAACAACAAGCATGAGTGTGACAGTGAGTACCATGCCTCTTTGCTCTTAGGTCTCTCTGAGCAGGCTTTCATAGGTTGTGGGCCAAAGTGCACTTCTTGCCAAATCCCGAATTTCAATATTGTATCGACAATCAACCAGGCTCAGTGCACTGGTTGCTTACCTGGTCATGTTCTTTACCAGGGTGGATGTGTACAAAGTTGCCCTTCGGGTACCTTCCTATCTCCCACAGATAACCTTACTTGTACTGGTTCGTAACGTGCAATCATGGTTCCTGCGCATGTTCACTTACCCTTGCTACAGCATGCTCTTCGTCGTGTGGCAGTTGCTCCGGAAGCGCCAACTACTGCCTGAGTTGCAATAATGGTCTGCTTGCTTCTGGCGGTTCCTGTGTCAGTTCGTGTCCGTCGAACACGTTCAGCTCATCTGGTACTTGTATCACATGTCACCCGGATTGTGCCACGTGTTCCGGTGGATCTTTCAGCCAATGCACGAGTTGCAACAAGAATCGCCCGGTCCTCACGAACGGTCGTTGCCTAGCTACCTGTAGCCAGAACCAGTACTTCGACTCGACCTCGTCCACATGTCAGTCATGCGACGGGAGCTGCGCCAGCTGCTCGGGTTCAGGGCCGAACAACTGCCTCGCCTGTTCAAGTTCCAGCCAAGTCCTCCGCGGCGGAACTTGCGTTGCTGCGAATTGCAGCAGCGGAACTAGCGTCGTCCCAGGTCTTGGTGCATGTCTCACACAACTCGTTCTCGTCCCATCTTCCTCTAGTTCTGGGTCCTCGCCCCTTCCATCTATTTCGGGTCTCTCGACGCCCACAAGTACGACGACGCAAGCTTTATCGTGGTGGGAGATTCTCTTGATGGCGCTCGGTTGTGCGTTTATTTTCATCGCGTTCTTGTACTGCTGGCGGCGTCGTGCACGGAAACAGCGCGCGAAGCAGACGGCAGCCTTCGCCTCCGCCAAGGCTCTCAACCACAAGTCCAGCTGGAGATTGCGTCTACTGCGTTTCGGCGAAAAGCTGTTTGGACACTCGCCAAGGCAGCCTCCCCCGGACTCCGAGGAGATTGCACTGTGGAAATTGCGTGCTGCAGAGGAAGCACGACACAACCAGGAGCTGGAGAAGCTCATTGAGACATACGGGTTTTCGAGGACAAGCTCCCCGCACGAGTCTAAGCGGATGGAAACGCATGACCACGAATCATACTGTTCTCACCGGTTATCTGGGGGCTCTCTGTACTCCGAAGTGACCGGGATTCCACAGCGTGGGCCGGAACCCCGACAACCTGTGAAGACGAATCCGCTGACTTCGCGATTCTCCGCGACCACTCTCGGCTCCTCGGTGTACGCGAAGCCGAGTTTGACGAGACGGGAACGTTTTCCGCCCAAGTCGCAAACGGATGCTGAGACATATGCTGCCTCCGTTCGACAGTCACCCCAAGCAAGTAGGGGTGTGACGCCAACGAACACGGGCGGATCAAACAACCCGTTCCGTAAATGAAACGGTTGCCATTGGATTCACAAATATTTTATGAGCTTCCCCACATGGACGCACGACACAATTAGACCGGAATTGTTAATACAAGCACGGATGCTTTTCACTCCCTTTCCCCTCGCAACTGTATCCATTTACCCCATTGCATTATATACTGGTAGTATGATATTACACAGGAAGTTAATGTAGCATGATGAACATTGCAACCGCATTGAGCGTGCCTGCAATGCTCGGCTGATATGACCGCGTGAACCATATTGAGTCGGTGCGGTGTCGGATGGCGGCGGTTGTCTATCCTTGGTTGCATTCGGGCCTATGTCCTGGCTAACCCACGTGCTTGTGCACAGGACCCAAGGACACACAATTTATCAATAAATCTGGACATGCCTGCACCCTAACAGCGTCCCAGCCGCGCCCCCTGTAATGGCCAAGCGTCGACTGTTTTAAGCATCATCAGAACGGCGGTATTTCGTCCCCTCCCCCTTGCCGCTCTCCGTCTCTACCGCTGCGACGTGATGATTGTGTCCGTTGACTCCGTAGTGGGCAGACAGGCCCAGCCCTCGTCCACTCACGCATGGTATGACGACATCCCTGGATCCATCTGTGGACCCGAAGACGGCCCCTGGCCACGCTCGTTCACGCGTCTCAGAACACCCGAGGCTTGGGCAAAGCTTGCGCAAGCGTCCGATCCGCAGAGCATGTCCTACGGTGCCTCCGGACGGTGGCGTGCAGACGCGGTCAACTTTCAGCCGTTCCCTGGGACGGGGAGTCAAGATCGGTACGCAATGCAGCGGCTCAACGTTGGTGGGCGGACATGGACGTTTACGGCTGTGTTTGACGGCAAGTCGGCGATACTGACCGCTTTTTCTTTTTTTTTGGAGGGGGGGGGGTCGACCTGACGGGTTGTCACTTACAGGACATCTCGGTGACGCGACTGTGGAGCATGCAGCGTACCATATGCCCATCATCGTACGAGAGTTTCTCGAGGAAACCACGCTGAAGCATCGTGGGCGTGCCATCCCACCCCCGCTGATCGCGGACATGTTCAGCAGTGCCATCCGATCATTTGATGACGCTATTGTCAACGACGTCTTGAATTTATTTTCGGGCGGATTGCGGTCGGTCAGGAGTATGCCAGACGAGAAGATCTACGCCATACTCAACGATCATGCGACGGGTGGGCAAAACTTCAAGAAGGCACGGTTGTGCATGTATGGCACTACGGCGCTTGTTGCACTAGTCGACCCTGACCATGAAAACCTGTGGTTGGCTAATCTCGGCGACTGTCAAGGAGGTGGGCACGGACGGTTCTCTCTCATCGCTTGCCTGGCTGATAGGCTGCTTATGACCAGTCATGATCTCGGAGACCGAGCACCAGACGTGGAATTTTGAGGTTTTGACTACAAGTCACAACGGCGCCAATAAATGCGAGGTTGAGCGCGTGGAAAGCGAGCATCCGGGAGAGCCCGAATGCGTTGTCGACGGCCGCGTTCTCGGTGCCATCGCTCCTTTTCGATGTTAGTTAGGGTCTCAGGGCTGTTTCGGTCTGTTGCCTCACGTCTGATCGGGACTTTTGTCACTTCAGGTATTGGGGACACCCCGTTCAAGCAACCGCCCGAGTTCACAAGGCGCATATTATACAACCTCTTCGCTGGCGGTCACGATATGTCACCATGGGAAGAGTTCCTTGTCAGGAACTTTACACCGCCTTATATATCTGCCATGCCCGAGGTGACACATTATCCGCTCGATGCGTCGCAAAAGGGTCTACGGAAATACCTCGTGTTGTCTTCTGACGGGTTTACGGATATCTGTGGAAAAGGTCAACGGAGCGTGATCGAGCAGTGGTTGCAATGCGTGGAATCACGGGAAGAATGCGGTGAGGTGGACAACATGGCTTTACGGTTACTTTGGCAGGGGCTTGGAGGGGATTTGGTGGGGGTGTCCAAGGTGTTGACGTTGGACTTGGATGTACCTTGGCTAGATGATATTTCGATCGTCGTTCAGTCTCTGTAGGGGATCATTAATATCGTGAACATGGGTTGTTAGGGATATCACACTACTTACCTGGTATTGTACTAGTTAGCTCTTTAGTTAAATTTTGTCGATTATACGCAGGCGGTGTTACCAAATAAGGAACACCCACAAGCTGCAACACCTTAGTCAGGAGCTTCCATGGTGGGTCCCAGCACCAGTCAATCCGAATCTCAGTCTCTTGAAGACCTCGATATCATGGAAATATATGAGAGGAATGTCACGCCAATCGATGACACAGTCCAGACCTCCTTGAAACACGTTCGCGAACGTTCAAACAGCCTTGGCCCCGACAACCGTACCGACGTGTCGGGCGCGACAGGCACAAAGAGAAAGGCGCAGTATATTTCAGAAGAAGATGGGGCTATATACGGTGCATCTCGATTCGGTCATTTCGGAGAGTATATGCGGCGGAAACGTGCCAAGCTGC
Organism: Neoboletus subvelutipes; assembly: GCA_003316035.1. Taxonomy (NCBI): domain Eukaryota; kingdom Fungi; phylum Basidiomycota; class Agaricomycetes; order Boletales; family Boletaceae; genus Neoboletus; species Neoboletus subvelutipes. Next base: position 7,261 of record QFEF01005126.1, on the reverse strand, counting down.
AAATTCAGAACGCGAGCATGCTGGACGCGGAGGTGAGCGGCGAAGGGAAGAGTGACATCTTTAAAGGCATCTCTGTATACGTGCGTCTCTGCATTCTACTTTACTAGGTTCACGAGGAACCAAGGATTGGATTTAGGTGAATGGCTGGACGAAGCCGTCCGTGCAGGATATCCGGAGACTTCTTCTTCAGCATGGTGGCGTCTTCCAACCATATCTCGACAAGAAATCGATCGTGTATGTGCGATACGTTGCGTTGTTGGTCCTTGTGCATGTGACCATTGTCCCACAGGACCCACGTCGTGACGTGTTCGCTCACTGCAGCCAAAGTCAAAGAGTTTAAGCATTTGAAGGTGGTCAGGCCTGAGTGGCTACTGGACAGTGTAACTGCTGGGTCTCTCCTTCCCTGGGCAAATTATATCTTTCGGCCGGGCGATAGGTCAGAGCAGTCTCAGGGCTCACAGATCGGTCAGGCGACGCTACAGTTACAAGCCGCTCAACCGACGTCGTGGACGTCTACGTCACAGGCTGGACAGCCCGGTCCAAGTGGAGCTTGTTCTGACGGAGATGCTAGCCCGACCAAAGAAGTCGGAGCGGAGCCAGAAGACACTGTCTCTGGATGGGCTCCACGCCCTCTCTATGTGACGGACCCCAGCACAGAAGAGGACGCTGCGCGCGTTCCCGAGTATGCTGCATGCCGTTCGAATGAGATGGCTGAACGCGTGATGGCTAATCCTGGGTGGAGAGCGGCACATACATCCATCGCGCCAGACTTTATCGAGGGCTTCTACAAGAATTCGCGTCTACATCATTTGTCTACTTGGAAGGCAGAGCTTAAAGGTCTCGTGGCGGAGGCGCAGGAACGTGCGGAGACTGGCGCGCTTGATGCGCCGCCTGACGACAATGACGAGCTCGCCGTTTCTGGCGTACGAAGCAACTCTACGGACGAGTTTAGCATGAGAGGCGCCGAGTTTGTTCTTAGGTCTCCCTCACGAGCCAAGGGAAAGCAGAAAGCAGAGGACGTTGAGAGAGTCATCATGCACTGCGATTTCGACTGTTTCTTCGTCTCTGCTGGCCTTGTGAGTCGGCCTCAGCTTCGGGGGAAACCTGCGGTTGTTTGCCACTCTCAGGGCAGTCAGGGTGGTGCTTCCAGTACGAGTGAGATTGCTAGCGCGAGCTACGAGGCGAGGGCATTCGGTATCAAAAACGGAATGAGGTGAGTTTTCTTTTGTTGAAATGCATTGTCAGGGTATTGTCTAACAGTGCATCGCTAGTCTGCGACAAGCTCGCCAGTTGTGTCCTGAGGTAGTCACTATCCCTTACGAATTTGAGCGGTGAGTCGACTGCCTCGGCATGCGTGGTAGACGTCTTTATTCATTTCGAAACCACTAGGTACAAGTCATTCTCGCTTCAATTTTATACCATCTTGATGCGCCACGCGGACGATCTTCAAGCCGTATCTGTCGATGAGGCTCTCATAGACGTCTCCTCCGCCGTCGCTCGTATGAGGGCCGCCTCCCCGTTCTCTGCAGACGATTTTGCGGTCACTCTTGCACAAACTATTAGAGATCAAGTGAAAAAAGCCACTGGATGCGAGGGTATGGATATCGTGTTTTGCGACAGTTCTTCGTGCTGATCGCTCCTGCAGTCAGCATCGGTATCGCGGAGAACATACAGCTCGCCCGTCTTGCCACGCGCAGGGCAAAGCCCGCTGGATTATTCCATCTCAAGAATGAAGACGTGCGACGGGTGCTCGAACCACTTGATATCGACGACTTGCATGGCTTTGGCCATTCCATGCGGCAAAAAGCAAGGGAGAAACTCGGCGCGACGAACCTGGGTGAGCTGATGACACGGAGCAAGGCTCAGCTGTGCGAGGGGCTGGGAAAGGGTACAGGGGAGACGCTCTACAAGGCTATCCGCGGCATCGACGATCGGAAACTCGAATCGGACAAACCTCGCAAGTCAGTCTCTTGTGATATCAACGTGCGCTCTCTCTCTTTTGAATTCTGTGGCGAATAATGAGGGTGTGTAGTATGGTATCCGATTTGAGAACAACGAGCAAGCGAAAGAGTTTGTGTATCGTATGGCAGAGGAAGTGACCAGACGCCTGGATAGTATCTCTATGCGTGGTCGCTTGCTGTCACTCAAGATTCTGAAACGTGATCCGAGTGCTCCCAAGGAGGCACCAAAGGTACGTCAAGTCCTTCATTTGATGAGGGGGAGTTCAAAGTACCTCTAGTTCATGGGTCATGGGCTCTGTGAATCGTTCAACAAGCAGACAGCGCTGGGGGACGCGCGAGGCCAAGCGACGAGCGACAGCAAGGACATTGGAGACCATGCATGGCGACTACTCAAGTCCTGGGGTTTCGACCCTGCAGAACTTCGTGGGATAGGCATCCACATCCAAAGGTTGGAAAACAGCCGGAACGAAGACGTTGGACAGGGGAAACTGCCTTTCCAGGCTGTAGATAGAACACCGATGTCAAAAGGTCCGGCGCCACCGAGGCCTGAGCTGGATGATACCCCTGAGCTTGTGGTTCAGCCACCATCTTCGCAAGGTGAAGCTATACCTGCCGGTGCACCTGAACAGAAATACATGGATCAGGTCGGCTTGCCGTCCCTTTCACAGGTTGACATGGAGGTTTTGGAAGCGCTACCAGAAGACATCCGAAAAGAACTGGAAGACGAGTATCAACGTCGATCGCATTCGCCCATGGTCATCGAGGCTTCACCCGCACCAATCACCCCACCACGTTCCAAAATAGCCGCAGCCAAGGGCCCAAATGTGAAACGTATCACACAACAGCTCGCACCTAAATCAGGGAGCGGCCTCCCGCCAAACAAGAGTGTGCTGTTCACGAAACGCGAGATGCCTGCGAATGCATCTGCAGTGCGGGTCTCCGACGCCGAACTACGCGAGTTAGACCTCGACCCGGATGTCTTTTCTATGTTGCCTGTCGACATGCAGCGCGAACAACTGATCATGGCTCGGCATACCAAAAAGGGTGGTGTCTTGAGCGAGCGGCGGCTCGTGATCAAAGATACGACTCGCGCACCCCGCGAAAAACCATCACATCCAAAGAAACCGCCGCCGAAAGCGCACCGTCCCCGTCCCCCAACCTTAAAGCAGCAGGGCAAGCAAAAGGGGGAGAAGCTCTCGTTCACTGAGACGGACGACCTACAGCGCGTCATCGAAGCGTGGGTGGAAGGCTTCGAGGAACACCCTCCGAATCAAAAGGATGTCGATTTCTTTTGCAAATTTCTTGTGCAGAGCGTGGAGTTCTCCGATGTGGGTATGGAGAAGACGGTCGCTGTGATGAGATGGTGGCTTGTCCTATTGCGTCGAAGGTGGGGGGTACACGAGAGAGATCAATCTGAGGTGAATCAAGCGCCTCAGCGGGTCACGTCGGACGCTGTCGGTTGGGCTTGGTGGAAAGCCTTTCGTGAAGTGAAGGACAGAGTTGATGTTGCTGCGCGAAAACGCTTCGGAGGAACTTTGGTTTTGACGTGATCGTGTACCTGGATATTCCACGACTATCGTACACATATCTCTAGTTCACTATAGTAACGGAGGGGAGACCTGTAACTGAATACCACCTTTGGAAATCTACTTATTTATCGCCTCTCGCAAGAAATAGGTTTACTGGGTGTCCAGCAAGTGTCCAGTATGCTTTGCTGAAAGGCGATGTTCCCCTTCGCTCCGACGGCAAAGGGACCATCTTTACCCAATTAGGTAATGCACAGCGGCGTTCACCGGTGGCGGAGCATTTTCTGGTCCACAGCGCCTTGTAATCCCACGGTGTCAAACGTTGTTCGGGTCCACCACCTCCCAAGCTATTGCCCGTGCTTCACTCATCTTTCAGCTTTCTCAGCCACTCCCGCAATGAAGGCCACCTTCAAGAAACAAATCGGACGCCTCCGATCCCGCATCACTAGTACAGACTCGCCTCTGGCGCCTGCCGAGCCTTCAGACGGACTCAACATGCAGTCCGAAGCTTCGGATGTTACCGATTTCATGCAACACGTTGACTCGGACCTTATGGAGAAATTTGGACGATTCAGAATTCTCATCATCGGCAGGGCGAATGCCGGCAAGACAACCATCCTTCAGAAAATCTGTAACTCGACGGAGGATCCGGAGGTTTACAACGATCAAGGGGAAAAGGTAGGTCGAACAAGCTGGGATATGCAGGGCGCTAATGCTGTTGATGTGTGATCAGGTCAATTGCGTGATCGAGGGGTCCAGGGAAGTGAGTGTCATACTTACTGTAAATGTTATTGATGTGCATTTGCAAGCCATTTCCCTTTGCACAGCGTGGACTCCACGACATCAATTATGAGATGGTTTTCAAAAGCAACGAGAAATTTGTTTTCCACGACTCTCCTGGATTTGAGGCTGGTTGTGAGGATGAGTTTCAGAAGATGAAAAACTTCATTACAGAGTGTGCCAGTACGAATTTCCTCAAGAAGCAAATCCATGCCATATGGTGAGTGGGTATCTTCTGTCGGGCTCTAACTACTACTGTAATATGAGCAGGTACTGCATCCCAATGGATCAATTTCATCGAGCTATCAGTATTGCAGAGGAAAGGTTTTTTGGTGAATGTGACACTGGTCATGGTGATGAATGCTTGTTGATGATGTGTTCTGAGCTGATTTGTTTGGGTGCTAGTGCCAGTTGTGGTGCTATTCACTAAATGTGATGCTCTCACAACACTGGCCTTTCAGCCTGAAGACTTGCTACTGCCTCTAGAGGATCAACTTGTGAGGCAGAAGCAGTGTGCTGAAGAGGCTTTTGCCAAGAGAGATGTGTGGGGGGATCTGTGCAAGATGGAATTTCCTCCACAGGCATCTGTAAAACTGGAAAGTTTGTACATATATGCTGTTATCTCTATTCCATTCTATTGATTATGTTACCAGACATGGACACATCTGACACAGGATGTAACATATTGTTGGAACAGACTGCAGCTGCATTAAATGATACATTGTTGCAGATGTTGTTGATTACAGCACAAGAAAAGAACATTCTATTGTGTATCAAGTATGCAGTCAAATAGTGAGTCAAATAGTTTTTGGATATAGAAGATATATATATTGATCCTGTAAAGTGTCTTGGTGCCTTATGCTGAGTTCAAGGCCAATAAGGAGAAAGATGTTGATTTGGGTGAGGCATTAGCAAGTTGGTTTCCACACACACAGGTGAGATTTTGAGTCAAGAAAATATTGAGATAAAAATGATTATATGCTTGAATAATATTGATGGATAGGTGCTTATCATATAAATTATGAAACTGAAAAAGAGCTAATTGATTGATTGCTTTATTCTGTCCATGAAGAAAGTATGTGATATATTATGCATTGAAGTTATGATAAACTTACATATTAATAGGATGTAAGTGGTGTATCAAAATATAAAGATTCAGTATCACCCACTCTACTACTTGTGCATTAATAGCAGGTGAGCAATTTGATGGAGACCTGAAAGAGTGTGTTACTAATGAATGCATATGTATTATTGTTTTGAATTCAAAGGGAGTGAGTCATACAGGAATATATGCAAGTCAGAATCTTATTAATGGACTTTTTTTGATGT
>QFEF01005124.1:0-11499 GCA_003316035.1 Neoboletus subvelutipes | reverse complement strand
GCGCATGGGATTTGAAGGAAAAGCAACAGGGGCAGGAGCGGAATTTGGAAAAGAGGTTGCAAAGTCTCACAAAGAAGTAGAAGTAGCTCTTGAGGAAGCTAGAGAACGAATGAAGAAATATTTGGATTCAAAACAATCCAAAGCCCCAGAGTATTCTATTGGCCAACAGGTTTGGCTATCCATGGACAAATTGAAGTTGCCATACACTGCGAAAAAACTTACATGAAAATGGATAGGACCATACAAAATCAAAAGGGTCTTACCCAACGCAGTCAAATTGATTCTTCCCAACACTATTCGCATTCATCCCACCATCAATATCTCTTGTATCAAACCTTATAGGGAAACCTTACCAGGTCAGCCAGTCATCAGATCCGATGCAATCAAGATCGACGAAGAAGGTGAAGAACAATTCGAAATTGACTTCATTGCGGGTTCACGAATGAAGAACTGCAAACTTCAATATTTAGTTCATTGGAAAGGATTTGATGAAACAGATCATACCTGGGAATCTGCAGATATTGTCAATACTGCACCACTGGCAGTCGCTGATTTCCACAAGAAAAACCCTTCCACTCCATGAAAACTCTGCAGACTTTCAATTTCTGATTTTGATTCTTTATTCACACATTATGAGAACTTTACCAAAACAGACTATACTCAAACTCATCTGGAATACAAGTCCTAAAGAGGGGGTAGTGTTATGAGTAGTAATATTTTCAAACTTTTCAATTGCTACACTTCACATTCACTTTTCAATCTTTACCATACACCTCATTACACATGACCATGGGAAACTATGACTAAGCAAGTCTAGACCCATGACATCAGAAACACATGTTATTAATCTCCACTTCTTACTTAATTACCGATGAGAACTCTCTCACTATACTATACCCATACATAGTAACTTCTCTCACACACTGCTTGGTCCGTGTGCATCTCTCAGTAGTATAAAGGTGGTCATGTATTAGCCTGTCACCTCAGTCTAATCCATTTGTCATCATTGTGGTTAACTCCCAGTGTGATTAAGGATATCACTCTCTGCTTTCTTTTACCATTGCCAGCAGTTGGTGTACACTGCAAAGACAGTCGTCTGGCTAGTGGTTTCTATGGAGATCATTACACAAGCCTCGGAGAAGGACTTCCCCCTTCCTTTGGACATTCAGTTAAGGAAGATGAGGGATTTGGCACAGTTGTTATATTTTTCTTCGTGGAAAGAGAAATATCCCTGCATGGCAAGGTACCATCTGTGGGCATCATCTGGTTCTCCCGAGAATTCTTCAGGGAGAGTGGCTTTGATTTCACCCATCCTGATCTGATCTTCGTCATCTTTGTCATCACTTCCTGGGTCTGGTTCTTCTGGGTCAGGTTTTGGCCATATCCGGGTAAATGGGAATAAGCTCCTGTTTCACTGGGTTGGACATTCCTTCCAAGGACGTGGGAGTAGTATCCAGAGGCTGGCTCTGGTTGGTCTACTTGGATAGGTTCTGGTTCTAACTGTTGCTGTGGGGAAGGATCTGCCAATGGGGTCTGACTTTGGGAAGGTTGGCCTGAAGTGGTTCTGATGATAGAAGGGAGTGGAGATGGAGTACTCCAAGATGTTCCTCCGATTCTTCTGGAAGCAGAAGAGGTAGGTGGTACAGCAGCGAAGGATCCTGGTGGATTTCTCTGATTCTCCTCGTTCGATGGTTCTCAAAGTAGGTTTGATAGATTGATACATCTCATAGTGGTGGCTTCTAGACTACCCTCTGGCAGTCTCCTGTTTCAAGATGGGCCTGGGGTGTGGCAGCTCCACAGGTAAAGAAAAACTTTGATCTTTTGTTACGACTGGTGTAACAAGTAACATGTACACAGAAGACTGAAGTCTTTGCTATGGGACAGGTCTTCCTCTGAAGACAATGGCAACCTTCTTGGTCTGCAAGCAGATCACCTGATCGGCGAGCAGTGTGCAACAGTTGTGGCGACCTCAGCAGGTATGCTGTTCACAAGGCAATGAGCGGGCTCCCTCCAGGCACACAAGGAGTAGTTGGCTATGGACAGGTTGTGGGCAAGGCCTGTATCTGGGCGTGGCCTCTGGGCAATAGGTGGCTGGACATGGTGAGTGTTGGGCAATGACTCACGGACTGATCCTCTGATCAGGGACAAAGTGGTGACACCTCCCTATAGAAGGTTCACAGTTCCTAGATTGAACTCTGATTGACAGATGTTTGAGATCTAGATTGATCACTGGTTGAAACACCGGTTTCAAGGATTAACGACGCTGGCACAGGCGCTGACAGCAAAGGCTTCGAATTCTATGTAAGATTGTGTAGATCAAAGTTAGAGTTACATGGGCGGCAATTCTAGCTATTTATACTAAGCCCCTTTAGGGCCGGTTAGAGATAGAATCTCTGCTCTAAAGTATAAAAGGAAATGACACGTTGCATCACATATGATACTAAAGGTTAAATGAAGACATGTCACATCACGTAAGATATAAAAGGAAAGACGTGTCGCATACCAAAAGAAGAAAGACGCGTCTTGGTTAAATATGAAATGCGATACTGTGGGCACAGCTCGACTAATCTGGATGAAATGAAATAGATGAAATGAACTGAGGTCGGGGTGAGTCATGATGGAAAGGAACATGAGTCATATGCAAGAGAATATGACTTAGGAGAATAGAAGGTCTGCAGTTAGAAGTGAAATGGGTCCAAGAGAAGCCTAGTCCTCAAAGAGTGCAGAGTGGAAGTACTCCTCCCATACCTCCTGTGGGATGTCCAGGTCGGGTAGAATATCTTTCCATAGAGACTCGGGTATCGGGGCCGATACTGACAAGTCTGGTGAACTCATGGGAGAGAGAAAAATGGTACCCCCTAGGACACTTGTAACAGGTGTGGCCTCTGGACAATAGGCGGTGGCGATGGCGAGCGTTGGACAATGGCTCGCGAGCTGATCCTCTGATCAGGGACAAAGTGGTGACACCTTCCTATAGGAGGTTCTCAGTGCCTTGATTGAACTCTGATTGACAGACATTCGAGATCAAGATTGACAACGAGATGAAACACCAGTTTCAATGATTAACGACGCTGGCACAGGTGCTGGCAGCGAAGGCTTCAAATTCTATGTAAGATTGCATAGATCAAAGTTAGAGTTACATGGGCGGCAATTCTAGCTATTTATACTAAACCCCTTTAGGGCCGGCTAAAGATAGAATCTCCGCTTTAACATCTAAATAAGATAAATGAAACGCCTCACATCATGTATGAGGAAAGGAAATGAAGACACATCACATCACGTGTGATATAAGAGGAAGTGACACGTTGCATTATGTGAGCTGTAAAAGGAAAGACACGTCACGTGCTGAAAGAGGAAAGAAATGCATCGCATTGAATATGAAATAGAATACTGTGGGCGCAGCTTGACTAAATAGGAAGAAATGAACTGAGGCCGAAATGAGTCATGAAGAAATGGATACAAGTCATATGTGAGAGAATATGACTTAGGAGTGTAAAAGGTCCACAGTAAGAAGCAGAGGGTCCGAGGTGTGATTAGGGTTGGAAGAGCGAGGAGTCCAGGATGCCTTCCCATACCTCCTGTGGGATATCCAGGTCTCGGAGAATGTCGTCCCAAAGGGAATCTGGTATTGGGGCCAATACAGATAAGTCCAGAGAGCTCATGGGAGAAAGAAAAATAGTCCCCCCTAGGACACTTGTAACATTACCCCCGTTGTAACATTGATCCACCGGATCAATTATCTCTGTCTCCCTCATTGATGTTGTGGTCAGTGAGATCCCAGGTAGAGGGATTGATGTCGTCCTTGGTGCAATTCCAGGCTCGATGGCCGAGGGTGTTACACTTGCCACAGTGGGCAGAAGGACACTTGTACTGGAAATGACCTGGGGTGGCGATGTTGCAGAAGGGGCATAAGTAGTGAGGGCAGTTGGGACGGATATGTCCAGGTTCGCAGCATTGGAAGCAGGTGACCCCCCGAATTGTACATGTGGGGGAAACACTCTCAACAAGGGGTTATCGGTGCGAAAAATGGGATGGGGACAACCATCCACAGTGGTAGGGGAGTGATCTGGGGTAACGGGCTTGACAGCAGGTACTGCTGGAGGTTCCTCAGGTATCCTGGGTAGTGTTACAAATGTCCTAGGGGGAACTCTTTTTCTTTCACCCATGGCATCTCCAGATTTATCCGTATCAGCCCCGATACCTGATTCCCTCTGGGATGATATTCTTCCAGACCTGGACATCCCACAGGAGGTATGGGAAGGCATCCTGGACTCCTCACTATTCCAACCCTAATCGCACCTTGGACCCTCTTTCCTTTACTGCGGACCTTTTACACTCCTAAGTCATATTCTCTCATATATGACTCATATCCATTTCACCCAGACTCATTTTGGCCTCAGTTCATTTCCTCTTATTTAAGTCGAGCTGCACCTGCAGCATTCTATTTCATATTCAATGTGATGCACTTCTTTCCTATTTTGGTACGTGACATGTCTTTCCTTTTATATCTCATGTGACATGACGCATCATTTCCTTCTATATCACATGCAATGCAATGCGTCTTCATTTCCTTTCTTCATATGTGACGTGATGTGTTTCATTTATCCTATTTAGACGTTAAAGCAGAGATTCTATCTTTAGCCAGCCCTAAAGGGGTTTAGTATAAATAGCTAGAATCACCACCCATGTAACTCTAACTTTGATCTATGCAATCTTATGTGGAATTCGAAGTCCTTTGCTGAAACAGGTGTTTCATCGTCATCGTCTATCTTGATCTTGAACATCTGTCAATCAGAGTTCGATCAAGGCACTGAGAACCTGTCCCCAGAAGGTGTCTCCACTTTGTCCCTGATCAGAGGATCAGCTTGCAAGCCATTGCCCAATGCTTGCCGTCGCCGCCACCTATTGCCCAGAGGCCGCACCCAGATAGAGGCCTTGCCCACAACCTGTCCATAGCCAACTACTCCTTGTGTGCCTGGAGGGAGCCCGCTCATTGCCTTGCATCCAGTATACCAACTGAGGTCACCACAACCATTGCACACCACTCGCCAATCAGGTGATCCACTTGCAGACCAAGAAGGTCGCCGTTGTTTTCAGAGAAAGACCTGTTCCATAGTGAAGACCTCAGTCTTCCACGTACGCATTATTTGTTACACTGGTCATAACAAAAGATCAAAGTTATTCTTTGCCTGCGGAGCTGCCACACCCCAGGACCATCTTGAAACAGTTGACTACCAGAGGGTAGTCTAGAAGCCGCCACTATGAAACATATCAACCTATCAAACCTACTCAGAGAACCGTCCGACGAGGACAACCAGAGAAATCCACCAGGATCCTTTGCCGCTGTACCACCTATCTCTTCCACTTCCAGAAGAATCAGAGGAACATCCAGGAGTACTCCATCTCCACTCCCTTCCATCGTCCAAACCACTTCCTCAGACTGTCCCTTCTGAAGTCAGACCCCATTGGCCAAACATTCCCTGCCACTACCATCAGAACTGGAACCAATCCAAGTAGACCAACCAGAGCCAGCTGTTGGATACTACTCCCACACCCTTGGAAGGAACGTTCTGCTTAGTGAGCCCGACCCCTATCACCAAGACCCTGACCTAGGAAGTGACAATTCCGATGATGAAGATCAGATCAGGATGGGTGAGATCAAAGCCACTCTCCCTGAAGAATTCTTGGGAGAACCAGATGATGCCCACAGATGGTACCTTGCCATGCAAGGATATTTCTCTCTCTATGAAGAAAAGTATAACGACCATGCCAAATCCCTCATCTTCCTTAACTGAATGTCCAAAGGAAGAGGGAAGTCCTTCTCCAAGGCTTGGCTTACCAAACTCAATGATAGTACACTCACTGGGGGAGAAAGAAAGTTTGAGGAAGTTACCAAAGCTTTTCACACCACCTTTTCCCCCTATGATACCGCCGCTTCTGCATGAATCAAGATTGCAAACCTTGTCCAGGATGTGAAAGACAATTCAGGCTTTGAGAAATATGTCTCCATCTTCTCCATGCTTGCCATCAGAACCAGAATATCTGACATTGCTGCCCTCTCAGAATGGTTCCTTAGAGGGCTCTCCATACCCATTGCCACCCAGCTCACTCTGTCCAGTATATCAAAAACGCCAAGAGTATGGAAGAGATCTACTCCAAAGCCTCCGAGATCAAAGGAGGACTCAGGAGAATCCAAAACCTTAGAAGAGGACCACAGGTATCCTTTGGTGGAAACAATAGTAGCTGCAGGGATCCCAATGCCATGGATGTTGATTGTCTTACAATCACACCAACAGAACAAGCCAAGTGTCTTCACAAGTGGAGATGCTTCATTTGCAAGAAGACTGGTTGCACAACTCGGAACCACCCTGGCTATGCTCCTGCTAGCCCGAAGGTTCAGCAGAACAACCACTTCACCCAGGCCATTCTGGCCAGTTCCCCTGCCCCATCCATTGCCACCACTGCCACCAAAGACCCTCTGGATATGTTCCTTAGAAGTATCGAAGGAGATCAAGGCCGCAACCAAGTACTTCGCACCTTGAAGTCTCTGTACAACCCCACTTGTGATGAAAATGGAGACCCACTCATATTGGAGGAGGTTAAAGCCCTCACTACCAAAGAACGAGAAGAGGAGTTCAAGACGTCTTTTTAGAAGGAAGGAGTGTACCAACATCACTGCCTTCCATAACCATCGCCCCTGTATTTATTTCCAGAACAAAGTCTAATTCTATTCATCTTTCCCTGTCAATCTGGAAACAAAACAGGCAAATCGTTGGCGTGAACACTCTCGTGGATAGTGGAGCAACTGGATGCTTTATAGCAAAAGAGGCAGTCACCCAACTGAAACTGCCAACTGAACAACTTGACATTCCCATCAGTGCATGGAATGTAGACGGGACACTGAACCAATCCAGAACTATTAAGGAGAAGACCACAGTGGTCTTGGATCTCCAGGGAGTACGAGAGCAATGCAAGCTGCTCGTCCTCAATTGTGGAAAAGATGATGTCATCTTGGGCCTGCCATGGCTCCAAACTATGAACCCAGAAATAGACTGGAGGAGCGGGAAGGTCGTCATTACCCCTGCACAATATAAATTGACAACCACAGAAGATACTATGCAAAGGTATCTGTTACATTTCTTGGGTCATCAAGAAAACGAGATCATCAAGAGCAACCTCTATGATCAGTACCAAAGATGGACGATTCCTGAACAAGTTCAATTCTTAGCTGGACACCATAAGGGGATAGCACTGAAATATACCCTCAGAAGGACCACCCTTTCCACCACTATTGCCCAGGCGGAAGGAACTAAGAAAGTAGAACTCCCGAAAGTGTACCAAGAGTATGAAGGAGTATTTGAGAAAAAAGACACCACGAAACTTCCCCCCTCCTGAGCCTATGACCATGCCATTGAATTGAAGGATTCCTTTATCCCCAAGTGGGCCAAAGCTTATCCTTTGAATCCTGCTGAGATGACGGCATGTAAAGAGTTTGTCAATGAACACCTAGCCACAGGGAAGATCACTCTGTCGAAGTCCCCTCAAGCTTCTCCATTCTTCTTTGTGCAGAAGAAAGATGGGAAGTTGAGGCCATGTCAGGACTACTGATACCTCAATACCCATACTATCAAGAATGCTTACCCCTTGCCCCTGATTTCCGATCTGATAGATCAACTGAAGGGATCCTCTATCTTCACAAAGTTTGACGTTCAATGGGGATATAATAATGTCCTCATCAAACTGGAAGATCGGTGGAAAGCAGCCTTCCTCACCCCATTCGGGCTATTTGAGCCAGCCATTATGTTTTTCAGAATGTGTAACTCCCCAGCAACCTTTCAAGCATTCATGGACGACCTCTTTGCCGATTACATTGCAGAAGGATGGTTAATCATCTATATGAATGACCTTTTAATTCATTCCTCTGACCCTGTCGCCCATGAAGACCGCACTCGGAAGGTCCTTCAACGTTTCCAGGACAACAAGATGTACCTCAAACTGGAAAAGTGCACATTCGCCACCCCCTGGGTCGAATACCTTGGAATGATCGTTAGCAAGGCAGGTGTCCAGATGGACCCGGTCAAGCTGAAGGCAATTAAGGAGTGGACCCCTCCCATGAATATAAAAGACGTCCGGTCCTTCCTTGGATCTGTAACTTTTATTGAAAGTTCATCCCCTTGTTCTCTGAACTTGCCAGGCCACTTTTGGACCTTACCAAGAAGAATCAACCTTGGGAGTGGACAGACAAACACCAGACAGGATTCCAACTCCTTTGAGACGCCTTCACCCGACAACCTGTATTAGCTTTCCCAAATTCAGATCAACCTTTCACCATCATGACCCATGCATCTTTAACTGCATCTGGTAGTGTCCTCATGCAGCACGACCCAAATGGGGATTTGAAGCTGTGTGGCTATCTCTCCCAGACTTTCGCCCCTGCCGAGCGAAACTATGATATTTTCGACCAGGAATTACTTGCCATAATCAGAGGATTAGAGGAATGGCACCAGTACCTGCTTGGCTCAGCATTCCCCATAATGGTTCTTACGGATCACAAGAACCTTACCTATTTCAAACAACCTCGGAAGTTATCCTGCCATCAAGCCCAGTGGCTTTTGTTTTTGCAGGATTTTGATCTTGCCTTTACTGCCCTGCCCAGATCCCAGATGGGACCAGCTGATGCTTTGTCTCGATGTGATGCCGTCGACACCACCCAGGACAATGCCGATGTCCAACTGTTACCTGATGATGCCTTTACCCACCAAGTCCGTACCATTGACCTCACCTTGGCCAATCGAATTCATTAGTCCTCTGCCGAAGACCCTCTCATCCTCGATGCCCTGAAGACCCTCTCATCCTTGATGCCCTGAAGGGTATGGAAAACAACATTCCTCTGTTTGGACACTCTTCCCCTGACGACTGGACCTACCTTGATGGGAAGCTGTATTATAAAGGCCGATTATATGTCCTGGGTGATGCCCACCAAGAACTTGTGCTGGAAGTGCACACCTTGCTCAAAGGAGGCCATGGTGGCCATATGTGCACAGTTGTGCTCCTTTCTAAAGATTACTGGTGGCCCAGTCTCTCCACCTTTGTCTGCCAAGTGAACAAAGTCCAGACCCACCCCACAGTTCCCCCTCTTGTGCTGTTGTCTGTCCAGACCACCTGCCCATTTGCCCATTTGTCCATTGACCTCATCACTGACCTTCCCCCTGTCTGGGGTCTTGATTCTATTATGGTCATGGTTGACCATGGCCTTAGTAAGGGGGTAATTCTCGCTCCTTGTATGAAAACCATCAATTCGGCAGGAATAGCCAAGCTTTTTTATGAAAATGTCTTCAAACGATTTGGATTACACGACAAGTTAATCTCAGATCGAGGACCTCAATTTGCCTCTGCCTTTGCTAGAGAGCTGGCCAGGATCTTGAACTATGACATTTCTTTGTTTACCACCTACCATCCCCAGTCCGATGGAGAAACCAAATGATACAATCAAGAGCTGGAGACCTACCTCAGGATATTTTGCCAGGGAAAGCCGGAGCAATGGCTGGAGTGCCTTACTGCTGCCAAGTTTGCCCATAATGCCACTACACACTCATTGACTGGGAAATCCCCTTTCTCACTGATAATGGGATACGAACCCAGGTCATACCCCCCATTAGATGCTACCTTCCTCCCCGCACTGGAAAAGCGGCTCTCCCATCTTGAGGATGCATGTAAAGAAGCCGAAGCTGCACATGCCTTAGTCCAACTACGAATGAAAGAGAGGATTCATTCTAAATTCAAACCATGGAAAGCTGGAGATGAAGTATGGCTGGACGCCAAAAACATCCAAACAAAGAACACTTCCCAGAAACTGTCACCCAAACAGCTAGGGCCATTTAAAGTTTCAGAAGTAGTCTCTCCGGTGGCTTTCCACATTTCCCTCCCAAAGCAGTGGAGAATCCACAATGTGTTCCACGCTTCCCTGTTGCTGTCATATTGAGAAACCCCCAAACATGGACTGAATTTCAATAAACCACCACCAGAGCTGATAGACGGAGAAGAGGAATATGAAATGGAACAAATAACCAACCATTGAGGAGCCAATAATCGGAGGCAATATCTCGTACATTGGAAAGGATATTCCAATGCTGAAGATACTTGGGAACCTGAAAGAAATTTTGACAATGCTCAGGAACTGCTGGAGGACTATAAGAAGGCTTTGACAGCATCCTCGCTCTCCTCCCCAACCCCATCCTTGCCAATGCCCTCTACCCAGTTCTCCTTCTCCTATCCGTGGATGAGAGAGCCAAATACTTCTCTCCCAATCTCCACCCCGCCAACTTCTCCTGTAGTAATGGATGTCTTGGATGGGCAGCCATTGAGGCCGAGGAGTATGAGTCTGATGGATCTAGTTCAGACTCCTCCAGAGAATGAGATGACAGAGATACCGTTGTCACTACCTCCCCCATATCTCCTGAACCCTCTCCCCAATTCCCCCAACTTCGCAGACAGTGGAACTTTCTTTTCTCAGCAGGAATGCCTCACCTCCCCCACCTTAATGTACCTGCCAACATGGATACCACCCCAGGGCACCTCTTACCCAGGATACCCAAGGAGTCTCCAGCAGCATCTGCTGTTGAGCCCATTACCCCAGATCACTCCCCTACCACCTTGAGTGGTCTTCCCCATCCCATTTTTCACTCCAATGACACCTTGTCGTGAGTGTTTCCCCCACATGTACAGTTCAGTGGGGTCACCTGCTTCCAATGTCATGAACCTGGACATATCTGCCCCAACTGCCCCTACTACATGTGCCCCTTCTGCAATGTTGCTGCCCCTGGTCATTCCCAGTACAAATGTCCCTCCGCCCGCTGTGGCAAGTGTAACACCCTCAGCCACTGAGCTTGGAATTGCACCAAGGATGACATTGATCCCTCTACCTAGGATCTCACCGACCACAACGTCAATGAGGGAGACAGAGATAATTGATCCAGTGGATCAATGTTACAACAGGGGTAATGTTACAAGTGTCCTAGGGGGAACTATTTTTTTCTCTCCCATGAATTCTCCAGACTTATCTGTATCGGCCCCAATACCAGATTCCCTCTGGGATGACATCCTCCCAGACCTGGACATCCCACAGGAGATATGGGAAAGCATCCTGGACTCCTCGCTGTTCCAACTGTAATCATGCCTCGGACCCTCTCTCTCTTACTGTGGACCTTTTACACTCCTAAGTCATATTCTCTCATATATGACTCATATCCATTTCACCCAGACTCATTTTGGCCTCAGTTCATTTCCTCTTATTTAAGTCGAGCTGCGCCTGCAGCATTCTATTTCATATTCAACGTGACACGCTTCTTTCCTATTTCAGTACGTGACACATCTTTCCTTTTATATCTCATGCAATGTGACACGTCATTTCCTTCTATATCACATGTGACGTGACACGTCTTCATTTCCTTTCTTCATACACAACGCAATGCGTTTCATTTATCCTATTTAGACATTAAA
>QFEF01005081.1:5725-16225 GCA_003316035.1 Neoboletus subvelutipes | reverse complement strand
AAGCTTGACTTGATCTTGCAATCGTATGTTATGGCTCAATGCCTACACACAATAACTTTGACTAAAGTTATCTTATCTTATCTTATCTGACAATGATTAGATTGCATCTAATCACTATTCTAATGATAGTTCCCTTCAGCTGGCTTGGCCACTGTGCCATTTCCAATCATATGATCTAGTGTCACATGATTCCCTTTTCTCACATGATTTGATATCACATGACATCCATGTGACTGAGTCACATGACTTACATGATGCTAGACATCTATTACAACATCAGGAGTCTAGAACCTTATCTAGACCTCCTCACAACTTTTTCATGTCTTTCATATCTGTGCTGTGCACACTTTATTCTTAGCACACACATGCTTGACACATGTTATTCATTTCCATTGCATCATGTTAAGATGTTATGACCAGTGTAACAAATAATGCGTATGCAGAAGACTGAAGTCTTTGCTATGGGACAATGTCTACCTCTGTAGACGACGGTGACCTTCTTGGTCTGCAAGCGGATCTCCTGATTGGTGAGTGGTGTGCAATGGTTGTGGCAACCTTAGTTGATATACTGGATGCAAGGCAATGAGTGGGCTCCCTCCAGGCACACAAGGTGTTATGACCGGTGTAACAAATAACGCATATGCAGAAGACTAAAGTCTTTGCTATGGGACAATGTCTACCTCTGTAGACACAGACAACCTTCTTGGTCTGCAAGTGGATCACCTGATCGGCGAGTGGTGTGCAATGGTTGTGGCGACCTCAGCTGGGATGCTATTTGCAAGGCAATGAGCGGGCTCCCTCCAGGCACACAAGGAGTAGTCAGCTATGGACTGGTCGTGGGCAAGGCCAGTATCTGGATGCAGCCTCTGGGCAATAGGCAGCGGCGACAGTGAGCTTTGGGCAATGGCTCACGAGCTGATCCTCTGATCAGGAATGAAAGTGGAGATGCCTTCCTCTGAAGGTTCTCAGTTCCTAGATCGAACTCTGATTGACAGTAGTTCAAGATCTGGATTGATGATGATATGAAACACTGGTTTCAATGACACTGGCACTGGCACTGACAGTGAAGGCTTCAAATTCTACGTAAGATTGCATAGATCAAAGTTAGAGTTACATGGGTGGTGATTCTAGCTATTTATACTGAGCCCCATTAGGACCGGTCAATGATAGAATCTCTGCTCTAAAGTATAAAAGGAAAGGACGCATCACATCGCATAAGATATAAAAGGAAGAGATGTGTCGCATACCAAAAGAGGAAGGAGATATGTTACATAAATATGAAATAGAAGGCTGTGGATGCAGCTCAGCTAAACAAGGTAAAGTGAAATGGAGGGAAAGAAACTGTGGCCGAAATGAATTGGGAGGATTAGACACAAGTCATATACGAGAGAATATGACTTAGGAGATTTAAGGTCTGCAGTAAGAAAGAGATAGGGTCTGAGAGGAGCTAGTCCTTGAAGAGAGCCATGTTAAAGAAGTCATCCCATACCTTCTGAGGTATGCCCAAGTTGGGAAGGATGTCCTCCCAGAGTGAGTCCGGCAAGGGAGCGGGTATCAAGAGGTCAGAAGAGCTCATGGGAGATAGAAAAATATCCCCCCCTAGGATACTCGTAACATAAGACACATGTTGATGCTTCTCTTCCATTTCAGAAGCAATGCACTTACAGTGTGTTTCATACACATGTTCTCCTCATGTATTTAATCACTGTCTCTACATCGGTAGATCCATAGTACACATGTACATACATAGAGATGATATATAAGACCGAGAGCCTAGCACTGGTACTCCAATCTAGTTCTCTTGGAGTTTCTCCTTCAACAAGAGATCCACTCAATAGAGGATTCATCCTCAAAGATCACCTTTTTTATAGCTTGTGTGTTAGATTTACTGTATAAAGTAATGGACTGACCAGGATTCGAACCTGGATCACGCCACTAGTACTGGGTTGCACTACCATTGTGCTACCAGTCCTTGACTAGGAATGTTGGGAACATAATGTCCTTCAGTTCTCCTGGAACTTCAACATTGTGGACTTGTCATCCCTTGCTTACCTCTTTTACCTGACCTTTGGTCATAGCTAGCTCAGCATCCCCAAGACAATAGTAGTAGTTGTTGGGTCATTTCATCATAAAGCTTATTTGTGCTGCCATATTGCCATCCACTGTTGCAGACACTCAGGAGTGGAGAGATATGTTTTCCATTGCAAATAACACCTACAGGCCTTCATGTTGGAAGTGGTACAGGCAACCTTTCCAAATGGTGTGCAGAGGGCCACAAGCAAGGGAGCTTTAGTGGAGAACTTACTAAGCATGGTGGCAATGGTTCATGATAAGATATGCTGGGGTAAAAGAGCACTAGGCCTGTAATAGGCTCTTGAGGTAACCTGCAAGCAGTGGCAGGTGGAACAAGAGGTAGAAGAGTTGTTAATTATAATGGGACAAAGGTCCCAGACTATATACATATTGTATATAGAGTTAAAAAGAAGTCCCTATTGGAATTGGTACAGGCAACCATTCCAACCAAAGTGCAGAGGGCAACAAGCAGGGATCTCAGAGGAGAACTCACTGAGGGGGTGATGATGGATTCCTTGATAAGATGTGCTGGAGGGTGAGAAAGAGCTGCTATAGCCTGTGAAGCGCTCTTAGATATCTGCTGTAGAGCAGATGGAAACTGAGGTAGAAGAGTTGTTAATTATAATGGGAAAAAGCTCCCAGATTATATATGTATCATATATAAAGTTAAATAGGAGTCCCAATATAAAGGGACCTGCCCTATATTCAATAGCTCATAGGGTCAAGGGTATGACATCATAATGATGTCATGTATCAGTCAGCATGACTGATAGGGCTAAGGTGTTATGGCTCGATGCCTGCACATGATAACTTTGATCAAGTTATCTTATCTCATCTTATCAGATATGATTAGATTGCATCTAATCTCTATACTGAAGATAGTTCCCTTCAGCTGGTTAGGCCATGAGCACCACTCATCATGTGACCTAGTGTCACATGATACTCCCTTAGTCTCATGACTAGTATCACCTGACTCTAAACCCTAGATGTGATGACATCATGATCATCAATCTTATATGCTACAATGCAAGACATCTACAACACATGTTGTACTCGTGTTAGACACACCCCCGTCCTTATGTTGTTCTCTCTTCATCTCTGTGCTGTGCACATATTCTTATTTGTCACACACATACTTGACATATGTTATTCATTTCCATTCCTTATGTCTGGCACATGTTTAACTTCTCTTCCATTTCAGAAGCAGTGCTTCTAAACACACTCCTTCAGCATGTTTGATACATGCTTTATCCTCATGCTTGATGCATGTTTTCCTCATGTATTTAATCACTGTCTCTATATCAGTAGATTCATAGTACACATGTACATACATAGAGATGATATATAAGACTGAGAGCCTAGCACTGGCATCCCCAGTCTAGTTCTCTTGGAGTTTCCCCTTCAACAAGAGATCCACTCAGTAGAGGCTCTAGTCCTCAAAGATCACTTTATACCTTGAGTCTTGGTACTTGTCACACCTCGCTCACTCCTCTTCTTTGAATAGTCATAGTAACAGCTCAGCGTCCCCAAGACAGATAGTAGTTGTTGTTGGGTCATTTCATAAGGGTATAAGGTCATAGTCTAGAGCTATGATGTCATAGTGGTCTGGAGTCCATGATATCATAGGTCTAGCCCTGTGATGAACAACAGTCACATGCAGGTCTAGAACAACCAAAAGAAATACTACTGTAAGAGTCTGTTTCCAAGATAAAAGATAAGATAAAAGGATAGGTCAAGCTAAGTATGAAGAGTGTACCATATTGAACATTACAAGTTCAACAATTCCAATATAAAGGAACCTGCCCTACACCTGATGACTGATAGGGCTAAGGGTATGATGTCATGGTCTAGAGCCAATGACACCATAGTGGTCTGGAATCTATGAGTCAGCAATGATGTCATAGGTCTAGCCCTGTGATGAACAACAGTCACAATGTGGGTCTAGAATGACTGAAAGAAGGACTAATGTAAGAGTCCATATGACTACTGTAAAAGTCTGTTCCAAGATAAAAATAAAAGAGATAGGTTAAGCTAAGTATGAAGGGTGTATAGTAAAATGAACTATAATAAGTTCAACACTTCATGCAGCTCAGTAACTGTTGATCACCATATTCCAAGTGAAGCTGCTCATGTTCAAGCCCTCAGCATAAAATATCTAAAAACACAGCACCACCTTACAATCTCATTTGATGGAGGCACCATTAAGCAACCAAGATCTATTTACATGGTCCACTTCATGACTGCTGATGGCCAAAGCTTTCTTATAGAAGGTGAAGATTCATCCGATACATCTCATACTCACGAGTACCTCACACAAATGCTCCTCAAAGCCATGGACTTGGTTGGACAGTGTCACTTCTCAGGAATTACCTCTGACAACATGGGCAATACTTGGCTTGCATGTCAGCTTGTGTCACAAGAAGTGAAGACATGTATTCTGATGTCGGATGTTTGTCATCACCCTAACCTCTTAGCAAAAGATCTTGGAAAACTTGATATGTTCAAGGACATCAGTTTGTTCCACCACCTAAGTAACACTTATTGGACCTAGAAGCTGACTAATAAGAACTGTGACATAGATGATAAATGACCTCCATGCGGTTACTTGAGGGTATTGGGAAGACTCGTTTTGCTACAATTTTGCACAGCTGCGATGTTGTTGAAACGGTGCTTACCCGCACTCCGTGAACTCATTGATAAGCAGTTGTTCAAGTTCCCACCAAAAGTAAAAATTTCCCCAGTTTTCTGTTCGTATCTTACCATGCTTTCAGAAAGCACTACTCGCAAATCCGTTTAAATCGGGAGGTCTCATAGGGCTGGCCGCCAACGCTACGGCTCGACTTGAATATCATCGGACGAGCAACTTCCATCTACGGTCCCAAGAAAGCACTTGTCATTCACGAATGCACCACGTTCGTGACGCATGGTTGAAAGTGCTACGTAGTATACAACACAGCAAACTATACCTACAACACGCAGCACGCGCTCGCATTCTGGCGCGAGATGGACAGAGGGCGACTTCCCAGCTTATGACCCCAACTTAGAAGGCGTATGCTAGCTTCGCGGTTTCGAACGCGCTGTTGAGAGTATCCATTTGCTCTTGGACAGTGTTCGCCTCAGATGCCTGTGCATATCATCACGCAATGTCAGCGTCAGGAAAGCACTGTCAAAGAAGAAAAAAGGGAAGGGAAAGAGAGCCAGAAACAGCAACTGGCGCACGTTATGCCTTTGCAAGTATTTCGTTGTGGTATTTCTTTCTTGGACATGAAAAAGATCGTGGGACGACGCGCCCTACCCCCACCCTTAGCGACACGGCTGACATGGACGTACCGAAATCCTAGCCATAAGCTCCCTGCCGAAGCCCTGAGTGTCCTCCTGGAGTGACGTGAGATCGTCCTCGACGATCGGGCCTACACGTATCGCGGTGAGGGCAGGTTTCTTATTGATGAGGTCGCTGAGGGTCTTCTGGACGAGAGATTCGAGGCTCGCTGTTTGTCCGACGATGGTGTTGCTTTGCGAATCGGTGAACGTGGGGCTGGCCTGTTACACGAGCACGGGGAAGGAGGGACAGAAAAGAAAAGGAGTGGTGCGTAAGCAAGAAACATTAGCATCACGCGGAGTCGTCGATGAAGAGCAAATACTGACAGTTATGTCGGCCGTCGCGCTCTGGATGGCGCTCCCGAGATTAATGGCCCCATCGTGGATGGTCTGTCATGATGTGGGATTAGATTTCGGACGGGTACGTAGCAAGGGGGTTCAGACAGGCGTGTGGAGACGCTTACCATGGCTTGCCCGAGCGTGCCGCCG
The DNA here is from genome assembly GCA_003316035.1 of Neoboletus subvelutipes. NCBI lineage: Eukaryota > Fungi > Basidiomycota > Agaricomycetes > Boletales > Boletaceae > Neoboletus > Neoboletus subvelutipes. The sequence goes on along the minus strand of QFEF01005081.1, from coordinate 10,345 downwards.
CTGTTGGGGAAATCGTTGATGGATGCATCGAGCGAATTCGTTTTCGTCCCCAGGTTGTCGATATCGCTCTCAACCTGGGCCGCGTCACGCTTGATCGACGCGCCAAAGGCGGACAGGGCAAAGATGAGCATCACGAACGAGGGATGGAGGAGCATGGTGTTGCGAGTGAAGGGCGATTAGGGCGATCTTTGGGGGTTGAGCTGATGGTGCTCACCAGGCCCTTTTAAAACCTCGGCAATGAGGGAGGACTTGTCGTATAATATCCGAATGAGAATCCCCCGGTGCATGACTCGACGCAGGGAAGAACGGGGAATACTGAGGAAGGATGAACCGTTTCGGGTGCATGTTTAGGTGCATTGAGAATGACACTCTCGGTTTAATCTGACCTAGCGAGGGGCAGAGGTGATCCATCGGACTCCATGGAGCTTTACTTCGTGTCATTGTCTCTGTGAGTGAATGGAATGCCCGGGGAGGAAAGCCTATTAACACAAGTCTAGCTTCGAGGTCAGAAGACAGCCGTTCTGGTAGTACAAGTCGGGAAAGCAGCCACGGTGAACCGAACTGGTCGCGATATAGATCGTCACGACAACTTAAAGTGGACAATAGCGCTGCTCGACGATCTGCATAGTTACCGGGATTAATGGTACGATCTCGATCCAGCCTGACGAGGTCAATGAATCGTCCGAAAAATGTGCCGATCCAAAGACCTCAGTTTGAGAACGTTTGTCAGATTTCGCCTCAAGGTCAGGACGTATCGGGTGTCATCACTTCCAAACCGCGATAACTGTATTGCACTTGCGCTTGCCTGACCGAGCGCCGAAATGTATCAAAGGATTTGGCAAACCGAGCTGCATAGCTGAAGTTTTCTCGTGCGACGAGTTAGAACTTGAAGGTGGCTGAACAAGTGCCACTGCAATGGGTGAGCCCAATCTGAAGAGCGCCGCCGAGTAGTGGGCGGCGTGTCTCCGCTGCTTCATCAGCAAACCGTTACAAATCTAGGGCCCCCTAGCCACCCCTCGCCAGCCCTAGCTAGACCGAATCGGGCTCGCGAGGTCCGCCAGACCGCGGGACTCTCGCCATAAGATACTCCTCCTGGGGAGATGACCCGATATCTCGCTACTGGCGCACCTCTCTGGCCAGCTCCCGGGACCTCTACGTCCATAGCCAGCCCTGGCCAGCCCTTGTGAGGTCATCCGGAGACTACCACTCGCTAGGGCTTGCCAGACCTTGCTATTTCTCGCTAGAAACCCATTTCCTTGCCAGGTCGCTCAGATCCTAGTAGTACCACCAATATGATATGCATTTACTGCTACTCATAGTACAATATTCTTTCTAGTAAGAACCCGAAGCATTGAATACGCATTCGCATGAAAGTGTCCATAGGTAGAGTAATGCGAGAGCGTCCAGAGGGTACGAGCAATGAGAGCGTCCAGAAGGCACAAGCAACGAGAGCGTCCAGAAGGCACAAGCAACGAGAGCGTCCAGAAGGCACAAGCAATGAGAGCATCTAGAAGGCACGAGCAACGAGAGTGTCCGAAACACAGCGACCAAGATATCGAAGTCCGTTCAGAAGCCATTCTTGCGTGTGCGTGATTTCTTCACAGTCGATCCTTTCTTCTTTGCTTTTGTCGACCCCGTAGCTGGTTTGCTGCTGTTCACTTTGGTAACCTCAATCGCCACAATCTCTGGCCTCATAGATAAATCTTGCTCCGGGGCGCTCGTAGTCGTAGTTTGTAGAGCCTCCTTGGTTGCCGTTGCGCTAGCTCCTTCATTGTCTGATGGTACGCTCGATAAATCTGAGTCATTGTCGACAGGAGAATCTGGTATGGTGAATGTGGTGGTCACTGATGTCGACGTACTAAGTCCTGCACTCAACTCCGACTCAGAGGATGTGCTAGTAGCTGCCGGTGTTGCACTGGGTAGTCCTGTATCTGATTTTGGTTTGTTCCTGTCGGGTGGTGGGGTGGCAAACTCAAGGCCCTCCTTGGCATGCCGCTCTGCGTTGGTGAGTCCTTTTTTCTTGGTTGCATGGCCTGCACGTTGGGCATGGATCACTGTAATGTCACCATCAGACTCTGTACCATCTTCATGTTGAGTTGAACTCTTCGGGAAAGCGCGACTAAAAAGCATGAGATCAATACAAGCTTGACTGTGAAAGATCAACATACCTGTTCCACCATTCCAGCGTGCTGTGAGTCCAGTCGTCCTGGTGAGCAAACATTTCAAGAATCAAGGATGCCATCTCATCCAGGTTCATTTGCCCAATATGTGTGCACCAGCGTGGGGCCGTCGTCAAAGTGAAGTAGAGCTAAGAAGGTAGTTAGTTAATTTCGTAGATTTGAGCCAAGACTGTTACCATGACGTGGGCATATGCGATGATTGCAGGGGTAACCTTTGTCAGGCCCCAAACACGGTTCTTTGACGGCCTTGATGCATTACCAGTAACTGCATCCGTTGCTGCTGCTGCTGGTCCAATGAAAAGATGGATGTAGAACTACAAGAGACGGAGTCAATCTGCACATGTAGCCTAAATGAAAACATGCACCCGGAATGTAGCATGCCCACAAAACAAGCCTTTCAGCCTGTTGTCCAGATCGTAGATGCCATCTTCATAGAATATAGTTGGCCAGTTACTTGCTGTGACCTTGATTTGGCCTTCCTGCAGCGCGCCAATAATTCTATAACAACTTAGTGTTGAACCGACTCAAGTGTATGTACATACGTCTCTGGGTCTTTGTCAAATGAAACTAATTTCTTGCGTGGGCAGAGCATCCATGCAAGCTGTGGATGGTTGAAGCCACGGTCAGACTTGACCTCTTTCTTACTGATTGGAGGGTTGAGCGTTTCCTGGTTTGCCATTAGATAAGCAAGCCCAGCATGTTTGATCGCACCAAGATCTGTCGAACGTTGCTCGCCCATTCCTTTTGTAATCTACATGAACGATACGGGTTCAATATATGTGCATATACACACGTGTACTTACCCATCAACAGATATCTTGTAATTCTTTTGGTCCAAGTTGTCCTCAGGTCTTGAGATCATCTTTTAAAGTCGGCGCATACAGAAGGATCATGTTGTAGAATTCAAGTTGCCAGAGCAGCTCAGTTTCCTCCCTGTAATATTTGCACTTGTCGGTCAACTTCACAAAAAATAGTCAAATTCTAGACTTACATGTTAAGATCACCCTCATTACCAGTATCAACCTTGAGGCCAATGTTGAGGGCTATGCGTGGAGAGCCAAACGGATGTCCGAGACACACGAGCTTTTTTCCCACAAGCTCATATTTCTCTGCATCAGAGTTATCTCTTTCCACGTTTCTAGAAAGACTTATTAGCATTTCTCATGTCAGTGACCGACTTACTTGGTTTTTTTGCTAATAGGTGCTGTGGGAACCCATTCACTCGAGTCAGCCTTGCATTTTTGCGGGCACTCAGAGTCAGCAGCCTTATTGCTGACAGCCAATAGTGCAGGATCAATGGCTGCGTTTGACATGATGGGAGTTGAGATAAAAGATAAGAAATCAGTGGCAGTGCGAGTTGCCTGACCTTTATACTACATTAGGATATATGTGGTGTGACCTGTAATCAGCACACTTGGACCAGTACATTTGGACCAGTATGCTTGGACCAGCATGCTCGGGCCAGCATCAACCCAGACTGTCCTGGTCTTTCCTGATCTTTCCTACCTCTTTCTTTCAATGGCTGACATTTCTTGCCCATATTGTAGGAAAACCATAAAGGGCCAACATGGCTTATCACTCCATATGACTCACTGGTGCTCAAAAAAAGATTCCAACCTATCAAATTTACTTCAAAATTGCCAGGAGCGTGCTGAATCCAGAGCTGAAGAAGAGCACAGACAAGCCCAACTCAAAACTGAGCTTCACATTGAGAGAGAGCATCTTCAAAATGAAGAAGATACACTTCATGCGCACCAACTTGCTAACTTCCAACAATTATTGGTGAGTTTTCGTTATTTCTTTAAATAAAATATTAACTCTCAAATCAGTTTGATGCACCTTTGCTCAAAGAAGAGATCGAGCGATGACCCTCAGGTCTTCCAAGTCAAAATTGCCACCTTCAAAGGTGCTATCGTGATGAACTCCCATCCCTACCACCTGCCATGCCAGCCTCAGTGGACCCAGGTGCAACCATTGATACAGATGAACCCAATGTGGGTGAAGACATCAAGACTCCCATATCTCAAAATTTCCATACCAAACCTGATGTATATGATCTATTCCGTGAATACAAAGGTGGACTTCTGTCATATGATCCAGCAAAGGCAATAACCCTTAGGCACCTATGTGATGGTCTAGCATTTGACCATGAACTGACATCTATTGCTAGTGACAAAATATCATTTACTCTGGAAGGAATTCCGGTGGTCCGGTCCTCCAAAGGGACCAGATAGGTTTGCAATCACTTGGAGTTAGGACTTGGAACTCCAGAGTGACACCTGCTCTTACAGTATGGAGTCGCCACTCAGCAAATGGCTCCTGCAACCATTACTGTACTTTTCCCTTCTTCCTTCCTCCCTGACACTTATTGAGGTACAAGTGTGCCTTAAACAAATAGTGTATATATAGTCCCTTTCTTCTCCACACACCTCAGTTGTTC
>QFEF01005071.1:0-12545 GCA_003316035.1 Neoboletus subvelutipes | reverse complement strand
GAGACATGTCACATGAAGTATAAAAGGAAAGACACGTCACGTGAGTTATAAAAGGAAAAGACGCGTCGCGTACCAAAAGAAGAAGACACGTCGCGTAATATGAAATAAGAAGCTGCGGGCGCAGCTTGACTAAATAGGATGAAATGAACTGAGGCCAGTGAGTCATGATGGAATGGATATGAGTCATATACGAGAGAATATGACTTAGGAGTTTAAATGGTCTGCAGTGTAAAATGAAAGAAGTCCAGGGTGAGATTACGGTTGGAACAGCAAGGAATCCAGGATGCCTTCCCATACCTCCTGTGGGATGTCCAGGTCTGGGAGAATGTTGTCCCAGAGAGAATCGGGTATCGGGGCAGATACCGATAGGTCAGGAGATGCCAAGGGTGACAGAAAAATGGTACCCCCTAGGACACTTGTAACAGTTTGTGGATGGAAGGAGGTGGATAATTTAGTTTGGATTCCAAGGGCCGTGTTAAGTTCTCGTGCGACTTGCACAGCGAACTGCGGTCCTCGATTGGAAGTAATGGAGCATGGCAAACCATGATGTTTCCACACGTTATCCAAAAATAACCTCGCCATGTCTATAGCGGAACATTTTTCTGTACATGGAATCAATTCCACTTCTTTAGATAGTCGATCAACGACTGCGAGAATAGCATTATAGCCGTGGGAATCGGGTAAATCCGTGATGAAGTCGGCTGTGATGTGTTCCCATGGTGAATCGGGAATAGGAAGGGGTTGAAGGAGCCCTGATGGGGCCGTGTTAGAACCTTTCATTCTGTGACACGTGTCACATCTAGTGATGTAATCCTTCATGTAAGCAGCCATTCCTGGCCAAAAGTAGTTGCGCTGCAACAAATCTAAAGTTTTTTCATAACTGGGATGTCCGGCCATGGGGGTATCATGATGCTTCTCAACGATTTCCATCTTGAGAATGGCTTTATATTAAAACCACTGCCTTGCTAGACTCAGGTGCAAACATTATCTTTATTGACAAGATGTGGGCAAAACGTAATAACATTCCTTTAACCGAGCTCCGTCGACCAATTCCAGTTTACAACATGGATGGCACAAAGAACTCCGCTGGTAGCATTACGCACAGCGCTGAATTGATTGTTGAATTCAAAGGTCACCGTGAGCAAGTCTCAGCGGAAGTTACCGATCTTGGCAAGAACACATTCATTCTCAGATATAGTTGGCTAAAACGCCACAATCCGGAGATTAATTGGGCAAAAGGCACTGTCAAGATGACACGTTGTCCTTCACACTGCCATAGCTTACAGGATAAGCCATTCTTCGTCCAACGAATCAAAAAAGAAGAATTAGACATTCAATACGCCATTTACAACACTATCCGCGCACTGGAAGCGCAACTGGAAAAACCTAAAGATAAAACACCCGAAGAATTGGTACCCTTCGCATATCACAAATTCCTAGATGTTTTCTCAAAGAAACAATCTGAGCGCATGCCAAAGCGCAAACCATGGGATCATGCAATAGACATGAAAGAAGGCTATGAACCCAAAAAGGGAAGAATTATCCCCCTCTCCATTCAGGAACAAGAGGAAGTCACTGCGTTCATTGATGACCAGTTAGCTAAGGGTTACATATGTCCTTCTAAATCCCCTCAAACATCGCCCATGTTCTTTATTCCAAAGAAAGATGGAAAGAAGCGTATGGTACAGGATTACCGATACCTCAATGAACACACAATCAAAAACAATTACCCACTGCCGTTGATCTCGCAGCTGGTTGAAAAGCTCAAAGGAGCTAAATTATTTACCAAAATGGATCTTCGATGGGGTTATAACAACGTTCGCATCAAAGAAGGTGATGAATGGAAGGCAGCATTTACATGCTTCCGTGGAGCCTACGAGCCCCTAGTCATGTACTTCAGATTATGCAACTCCCCTGCCACCTTCCAAGCGATGGTTAACGACATCTTTGCTGATATGGACAGCGTTGTCGTGGTATATATCAATGACATCCTCATATTTACTAAGATGGACAACGAAGAGGAACACGACAAGATCGTGCTAGAAGTCCTCTGTCGTCTGCAAGAAAATGATCTATTTGTGAAACCCGAGAAATGCACGTTCAAAGTTACTGAGGTTGATTTCCTCAGAATGATCGTGGGAAAAGATGGTATCTCCATGGATCAAGAAAAAGTAAAAGTGATCAGAGAATGGCCTGCTCCAAAGAATGTAAAAGGAGTACGGAGCTTTTTAGGTTTAGCAAACTTCTACAGGAGGTTCATCAAAGATTACGTGCTAGTCACATGCCCTCTTCATGATTTGACGAAGAAGGATGAACCCTTCCAATGGCTAGAAGCACAGCAAAACGTGTTTGACACGCTGAAACAGAGTTTCACTACAGCTCCCACTTTGGCATATCCTGACGATAATGCTCAATTCTGCCTTGAATGTGATGCTAGTGATTACGCAACAGGCGCAGTTCTATCTATGAAGAAGAATAATGAATGGCACCCAGTGGCCTTCTCTTCTCATGCCATGACTCCGCAAGAACGGAATTATCCCATTGCCGACAAGGAAATGCTTTCGGTCATTCAGGCTTTGGAACAATGGCGTCACCACTTAGAAGGTGCTAGACACCAATTTGAGATTTGGAATGACCATGCGAATTTGCAATGGTTCATGACAAGGCAGGACCTTAACCGACGACAGGCCCGGTGGGCTATGTATTTGTCAAGATTTGACATGGCTTGGTGCTACAAACCAGGTAAAACCATGACCAAACCCAATGCTCTCTCTAGATGAGAAGATCATGCAGAAGGTATCTCAGATGACAACAAAGGAGTTGTCGTTATCTCCCCAGACAAGATCAGATCTACGATCGCGATCACAGATGATGGGTCTATACTAAAACAGAAAATCTTCAATGCCACGTGCCTACTGGATGAGTCAGAGATCCAGCGGCTCGCTGTTACGACCGGTGTAACAAATTACGCGTACGTGGATGACTGAAGTCAAGAGCACTATGGACAGGTCTTCCTCTGAAGACAGGTGGATCCTCTGGTCAGCTAGCGGATCACTGGATCAGCTCAGCTGTGTACTACGGTTGTGGTGACTTAACGCAGTGGCGGCTTCTTGAGGTGGCGTTCCTCTCAGCAGCAAAGAGCAGGCTCCCTCCAGGTACACAAGGAGGAGTCGGCTATGGACAGGTTGTGGACAAGGCCTGTATCTGGGTGCGGCCTCTGCACAATAGGCGGCTAGGACTCGGCTAGTATTGGACAATGACTAGCGGATCAACCCTTGGGTTGATAACGACGATAGCTTGTGACCTCAGCCGGCGAGCTGTTCACAAGGGCAAAGTGGCGACCTCAGCTATACGAGCTGTTCGCAGTTACCTGATCGAGCTCTGATTGACAGAAGATCAAGATCAGGATTTAGACGTTGATGAAACACTGGTTTCACGACACTGGCACAGGCGCTGACAGCGAAGACTTCGAAATCCACGTAAGATTGCATAGATCAAAGTTAGAGTTACATGGGCAGTGATTCTGGCTATTTATACTAAGCCCCTTTAGGGCCGGTTAGAGATAGAATCTCCGCTCTAAAGTCTAAATAGGAAATGACGCGTCACGTCGCATATGAATCAGAAGGAAAGACGTGTTGCATCATGTGAGATATAAAAGGAAGAGACGCATCACGTGAAGTATAAAAGGAAAGACACATCACGTGAGTTATAAAAGGAAAAGACGTGTCATGTACCAAAAGAAGAAGACGCGTCGCGTAATATGAAATAAGAAGCTGTGGGTGCAGCTTGACTAAATAGGATGAAATGAACTGAGGCCGGTGAGTCATGATGGAATGGATATGAGTCATATATGAGAGAATATGACTTAGGAGTTTAAATGGTCCGCAGTGTAAAATGAAAGAAGTCTGGGGCGAGATTATGGTTGGAACAGCAAGGAGTCCAGGATGCCTTCCCATACCTCCTGTGGGATGTCCAGGTCTGGGAGAATGTCGTCCCAGAGAGAATCGGGTATTGGGGCAGATACCGATAGGTCGGGAGATGCCAAAGGTGACAGAAAAATGGTACCCCCTAGGACACTTGTAACAAGTAACAACAAGACCATGATGGATGAATTTGGCTGCCTTGTTTCCATTGAAACGGGACAGAAGTTCGATGCTCAAAGTTGTCAGTTACGGTAAGCTGTCCTATTCTTAATGCAGCCATTTTTGGCACTAAGTGGCCGACTGATTCAATTTATCATAGTTGTATGGCACATGTAATCAACCTCGTCACCCAGGCATTCTTGGGGACTGTGAGTGTCTCAAAACACTATGACCCTGCCACATCCGAGGCAGATCTAGTCACTACTGGTGGCGGAGATGATCGCAACGTGATCAGCATCATTCATGCCATTACTGTCAAGGTAAGCACAACCAATTTATCTTTTTCTATTTTGTACAATGTCTTGCAGGCACGGTTGTCAGCAAAACGCAAGGAAATGTTCAAGAGTATCCAAACCCACATCCGCCCACTGCATCTATTGCTCGACATGAAGGTGTGGTGGTCATCGACATTTGTCATGCTTCATCAGGCACTGGACCTAAAAGAGGTAAGAGGTCTCCACTGCCTCATTCCCATCACTAATAAGTTACAGGAGGTGAACACGTTTGTAGCATGCCTTGGCGCACAGGAGTGTGATAGTGAGAAACGCCACAAAGTCTACAAGCTACAGCTAAGCGATGCTGAGTGGAACCGTGTCCATCAAACCCTGATGCTACTGGCGGTGTGTACTATATTATTATCCTCAGCGACAAAGACTTACTACTGCTTCATAAGTATGCTGAGAATGCTCAACATGCGTTCTCGAGCGAACACATCCCCACGCTCCACACTGCTTTGCCAGCACTTGAAGCGCTCCACAAGGTGTGGTCCACACGTGCAACTAGCAAGAAATACAACAAGTTTAGTGATGCACTTGAGGCCGGACTCAAGAAACTATCAACGTACTATGATCGTACATCAAGTTCGGATGCATATATCATTGCTATGAGTGAGTCCTTAGTTGTAATTTACTACTTGTCTGACAAGCGATTGCAGTACTTGACCCGAATCAAAAACTCAACTACATCCATGCAAGTTGGGGTGAAGATCTTTATACTGATGCCATACGTCATGCTGAGGTTATCATGCGTTGTCTGACCCTATACACGGTCAAATAATTAGCTAACAAATGGAAGTATGAGGAACGTTACCGCACCATGCATGACAACGCCAGAGAGACACCTCAAGCTAAAAGTCAGGCACACCCCAGTGTCACATGTCAAAATCTGAAAGTACGAGCACTCTTGAGTGAGCTAATGGACGACAATGACAATGACAACAACGACAGTGACAGTGACTGCATGGCTACAAGTAAGAACCGGCAATCAGAAGATCCCTCAAGGCCATGGTTGCATGGCTTCCACGAGTATCTCAACACACCGGACATTCTCAGCAGCCTTTCCATTGTGCAATGGTGGGGCATCAACTCCATACGGTACCCAGTCTGGGGGTCACTCGTGCGCGACTTCCTCTCTATCATGTCAAGCTCTGTTTCCTCTGAGCATGCATTCTCATCTGCAGGAATTACAATTAGCAAACAGCGTAACTGTCTCAAGGCCGACATTGTCGAGGCACTGCAATTTCAGAAATTTGCATCAAGATCCAAGCTCTTATTCCGACAAGAGCCATCAGTGTTAGTGGAGTCCACTGAGGAGGGGGCAGAATCGGATGGTGCTGGTGATGATACAGACGACGGAGATCAGTGGGACAGTTGGTAGTCATTTTTGTAATCATGATGTAGTAATCTATGTTACACTTGGTGGGCCACAGCTTCAGCATAAGCCCCAGGCTCTGGGCCAGGCCGAGCCCCTAATGGGGGCTTTTAGGGGCTTGAGGCTTGGCCTGCATTTTGTCATGGCCCGAGCCCCCCTAAGCCAGGCCTGAGCCAGGGCTTTCAGGCCAAGCCAGGCCGGCACAGCACTAGCTACGGAGGATATTACTTCTGAGATCTTGAATGGCCCCAATCTTTTAGGTGACAGTTTTCGGGAGATGTTCTTGGTTCAGATGTTCCTCGAATCCAACCAGACCTCATCTCTGATTTTCCATGGTTTGAACTTTGAATGAATTCTCTCTTTCATTCATAGTTGGATCAAGGCGTGCGCGGCTTTGGCTTCTTTTCGTACATCCTCAAGATGGGAGAGCCGTTTTTCCAATGCAGGCAAGAAAGTGGTACCAAGAGGGGGATATAATCTGGGTTCATATCCCATGATCAAGGCAAAAGGGGACTTCCCCATAGATGAATGCACGGCGGCATTATGGGCAAACTCGGTGGCAATAAGGTGTTCCATCCATTGTTCTGGCTTTTCTTGGCAGAATATTCGGAGGTAGGTTTCCAACTCTTGGTTATATTTTTCGGTTTCTCCATCGGATTGAGGGTGATAGGTGGTGGACAAGGATATGTCGTAGTCCAATAGTCGGGCGAGTTCCCTTGCAAACGCTGAGGCAAACTGGGGTCCTCTATCCAAGATCAATCTGTCGTGTAAACCGAATCTTTTGAAGACATTTTCATAAAAGAGTTGGGCAATTCCTGCCAAATTGATGGTTTTTGTGCAAGGAGCGAGAATTACCCCCTTACTAAGGCCATGGTCGACCATGACCATTATAGAATCAAAGCCCCACACTGGGGGAAGGTCCATAATCAGATCCACTGACAGATGGGAGAAAGGATGGGATGTCTGGACTGCAAGGGGCATAAGGGGTGGGACAGTGGGGTGGGTTTGGACTTTATTGGCCTGGCAGACGGCACAGCCAGCCACAAACTGACAGACAAAGGCAGACATGCCCGGCCACCAATAATCTTTAGACAGGAGTGCAACCATGTGCATGTGGCCACCATGGCCTCCTTCAAGTGAGGTGTGTGCTTCAAGCACGAGTTCTTGGTGGCATCGCCAGGGATATACATATGGCCCTTGTAATAGAGCTTTCCATCTAGGAAAGTCCAATCGGTAGGGGAGGACCATCCAAACAGAGGTATATCATTCTCCATGCCCTTCAGGGTGTCAATAACAATGGGATCCTCCTCTGAGGATTGACAGATTCGATCAGCTAATGTGAGATCAAGGGTCCGAACTTGGTGGGTGAAGGCATTGTTAGGCAACAATTGGACATTGGCATTGTTCATAGTAGTGTCGATGGTGTCATGTCGAGACAGGGCATCAGCTGGTCCCATCTGGGATCTGGGCAGGGCAGTGTAGGCAAGGTCAAAATTCTGCAAAAATAACAGCCACCTGGCTTGGTGATGGGAAAGCTTCTGAGGTTGCTTAAAATAGGTAAGGTTCTTATGATCTGTAAGAACTGTTACTAGAAAGGCGGATCCTAACAGGTATTGGCACCATTCTTCTAATCCTCAGATCACAGCAAGCAATTCCTGGTCGAAAATGTCATAATTGCGCTTGGCAGGGGCAAAGGTCTGGGAGAGATAGTCACACGGCTTATAGTCTCCATTGGGGTCATGTTGCATGAGGACACCGCCTGATGCAGTTAACAATGCATCAGTCATGATGGTAAACAGGCAATCAGGGTCAGGGAAAGCTAAGACAGGTCAACAGGTGAAGGCATCCCACAATAATTGGAACCCGGTCTGATGTTTGTTGGTCCATTCCCAGGTCTGGTTCTTCTTGGTTAGATCCAGAAGGGGTCGGGCGAGCTCCGAGAGGGAGGGGATGAACTTCCTGTAGAAATTGCAGAATCCTAGGAAGGAGTGAACATCTTTAACGTTTACTGGAAGGGTCCATTCTTGGATGGCCTTCAATTTGGTCGGGTCCATCTGGACACCTTCCTTGTTGACAATTATTCTGAGGTATTCGATGGACGGGGCGGCGAATGTGCACTTGTCCAGCTTGAGATACATCTCATGTTCTTGGAACTGTTGGAGGACTTTCCTAGTCCGGTCCTCGTGGGAGTCATGGTCGGAGGAGTGGATTAGCAGGTCATCCATGAATGCTTGGAAGGTTGCTGGGGAGTTACACATGCCGAAAAACATGATGGCTGGTTCGAATAACCCAAACGGGGTGAGGAATGTGGCTTTCCACCAATCTTCTGGCTTGATGAGGACATTGTTATATCCCCACCGTACATCGAACTTCGTGAAGATGGAGGATCCTTTCAGTCGATCTATCAGATCGGAAATGAGGGGAAGGGGATACGCGTTCTTGATGGTGTGGAGGTTAAGGTACCGATAGTCCTGGCATGGTCTCAACTTTCCATCCTTTTTCTGTACGAAGAAGAAAGGGGAAGCTTGAGGGGACTTCGATGGGATAATCTTCCCTGTGGCTAAGTGTTCATCGACGAACTCTTTACATGCCGTCATCTTGGCTGGGTTGAGCGGGTAGGCTTTAGCTCATTTTGGTATGAATGAGTCCTTTAGCTCGATGGCATGGTCATAGGGTTGGGAGGGGGGAAGTTTTGTGATATCCTTCTTATCAAACACACCTTTGTACTCTTGGTAGACTTTCGGCAGCTCTACCTTCTTGGTTCCCTCGGCCTGGGTGATCGTGGTAGAAAGGGTAGTTTGTCAAAGAACGTTCTTTGGAATAGCCCCCTTTTCTTGCTTCAGGAACTGGACATGGTTTGGGATGGTCCATCTTCTGTACTGGTCATAGAGGTCACTCTCTATGTTCTTGTTCTCCTGACGACCCTGGAAACATAACAGATACCTCTGAATGGTATCTTCGGTGTTTGTCGATTTATAGTTGGCCGGAGTAATGACAACCTTGCCATTTCGCCAATCTATTTCAGAGTTCATAGTTTGGAGCCATGGCAGGCCCAGGATGACATCATCCTTTCCACAGTTGAGGATGAGCAGCTCGCATTGCTCTCATACTCCTTGGAGATCAATGACCACCGTGGTCTTCTCCTTTATTGTTCTGGATTGGTTCGGCATCCCATCTACGTTCCATGCGGCAATAGGAATGTTCAGTGTTTCAGTTGGCAGTTTCAGTCGGGTGACTGCCTCTTTGCTTATAAAGCATCCTGTTGCTCCGCTATCCAAGAGAGCATTCACGCCAACGATTTGCCCGTTTTGTTTCCAGATCGAGAAGGGAAGACAAATTGAATTAGACTTTGATCCAGAAATAAATACAGGGGCAACATTTATGGAAGGTAGTGACATTGGTACACCCCTTCCCTCTAAAAAGATTTGTTGAACTCTTCATCAAGTTTGTCAGCCGAGAGGACTTTGACCTCCTCAGTAATAAGCGGATCTCCATTTTCATCGCAGGTGGGATCATAGATAGACTTCAGGGTACGAAGGACTTGATCACGGTCTTGACTTCCCTCGATACCCCTGAGGAACGCATCCAGAGGGTCTTTGGTGGCAGTGGTGGCAATGGATGGGGCGGGGGAACTGGTAGGGATGGCCCGGGTGAGGTGGTTGACCGACTGAACCTTCGTGCTAGCAGGAGTGTAGCCAGAGTGGTTCTGAGTTGTGCAACCAGTCTTCTTGCAAATGAAGCATCTCCGCTCACGAAGACACTTGGCTTGTTCTGCTGGTGTGATTGTAAGACGATCAACATCCATAGCATTGGGATCCCTGCGGCTACTATTGTTTCCACCAAAGGATACCTGTGGTCCTCTTCTAAGGTTTCGGATTCTCCTGAGCCCTCCTTCAATCTCGGAGGCTTTGGAGTAGATCTCTTCCATACTCTTGGCATTTTTGAGTATACTGGACAGAGTGAGCTGGGTGGCAATGGGGATGGAGAGCCCTCTGAGGAACCATTCAGAGAGGGCAGCAATGTCAGATATTCCAGTTCTGATGGCAAGCATGGAGAAGATGGAGACATATTTCTTGAAGCCAGAATTGTCTCTCACATCTTGGACAAGATTTGCAATCTTGATTCTTGTGGAAGCAGCGGTATCATAGGAGGAAAAGGTGGTATGGAAAGCTTTGGTAACTTCTTCAAACTTTTGTTCTCCCTTGGTGAGTGTATTATCATTGAGCTTGGTAAGCCAAGCCTCGGAGAAGGACTTCCCTCTTTCCTTGGACATGCAGTTGAGGAAGATGAGGGATTTGGCGCAGTCGTTGTACCTTTCTTTGTGGAGAGAGAAGTATCCCTGCATAGCAAGGTACCATCTGTGAGCATCATCTGGTTCCCCCGAGAATTCTTCAGGGAGAGCGGCTTTGATTTCACCCATCCCAATCTGATCTTCGTCGTTGGAATCGTCACTTCCTGGGTCAGGGTCTTCCGGGTCAGGGTCTTGGTGATAGGAGTCAGTCTTGCTGAGCAGAACGTTCCTTCCAATGGCGTGGGAGTAGTATCCAGCAGCTGGCTCTGGTTGGTCTACTTGGATAGGTTCTGATTCTGACGGTAGCGGTAGGGAATATTTGGCCAATGGAGTCTGACTTCGGGAAGGATGGTCTGAGGAAGTGGTTCAGACAATGGAAGGGAGTGGAGATGGAGTACTCCGAGATGTCCCTCTGATTCTTCTGGAAGCAGAAGAGGTAGGTGGTACAGCAGCAAATGATCCTGGGGGATTTCTCTGGTTCTCCTCATCAGACGGTTCTCCAAGTAGGCTCTGTAAATTTATATGTCTCATTGCGGCAGCTTCTTGACTACCTTTGGGCAGTCAACTATTATCGAGAGTGGGTCCTGGGGCGTGGCAGCTCCACAGGCAAAGAAAAACTTTGATCTTTTGTTACGACCAGTGTAACAAATAATGCATACGCAGAAGACTAAAGTCTTTGCTATGGGACAAGTCTACCTCTGTAGACATGGGTGACCTTCTTGGTCTGCAAGTGGATCACCTGATCGGCAAGCAGTGTGCAACGGTTGTGGCGACCTCAGCAGGTATGTGTAATGACCTCCTAAAAGATCACTAGCTGGACGACGTGTCTCGCAGTGTACACCAACTGCTGGCGAAGGTAATGAATAGAAGTGAGTGATATCCTTAATCACAGTGGGTTAGAAACCACACAATGACAAATGGATTAGACTGAGGTAACAGGCTAATACATGCAAGCCTTTATACTACTGATGAATATGCACAGACCAAGCAGTGCATGAGAGAGATTACCATGCATGGATATAGTATGGTGAGAGAGTTCTCATCGGTAAAGAGAAGTAAGTGGAAATTAATAACATGTGTTTATGATGTCATGGTTCTAGACTTGCTTAGTCATAGTTTCCCATGATCACATGCACTAAGATATATGATAGAAAGTGAAAGTGAATGTAGAGTGTAACAATTGAAAAAGTTTGAAAATATTACTACTCATAACACTACCCCCTCTTTAGGACTCGTATTCCAGATGAGTTTGTTCAAAGTTCATTTCGGTGAAGTTCTCATAGTGAGAGAATAAAGAGTTAAAATCAGAAATAGTAAGTCCATGGAGTTTTCATGGGGCAGAAGGGTTCTTTTTATGGAAATCAGCGACTGCTAATGGTGCAGTGTTGATAATGTCTGCAGACTCCCATGTGCGATCTGTTTCATCAAACCCTTTCCAATGGACCAAATATTGAAGTTTCTGGTTTTTCATACATGAGCCAGCGATGAAGTCAATTTCGAATTGTTCTTCTCCTTCCTCGTCAATTTCTATTGCATCTGGTCGGATGACCGGTTGACCTGGTAAAGTTTCTCGATAAGGTTTGATGCGAGAGATATTGATGGTGGGATGGATACGAATTGTGTTAGGTAGAACCAATTCGATGGCGTTAGGTAGGACACGTTTGATCTTATATGGTCCTATCCATTTTTGTGTGAGCTTCTTCGCAGTATATGGTAACTTCAATTTGTCCGTGGATAACCAAACTTGTTGGCCAATAGAATACTCCAGGGCTTCGGATCGTTTTGAATCCAAGTATTTCTTCATTCATTCTCTAGTTTCTTCGAGAGCTATTTCAACTTCTTTGTGAGACTTTGCAACCTCTTTTCCAAAATCCGCTCCTGCCCCTGTTGCTTTTCCTTCGAATCCCATACACAGTAGGTAATTGCGTGTGATACTGAATGGAATGGAACTGGTGGCAGTGGTGAGGGAATTGTTATGTGAGAATTGTGCCATCTTGATCCAATCTGCCCATTCTCCTTGCTTTTTGGCTATGTAAGCATGGAGATACTGCTCTAATTCCCGATTGATGCGCTCAGTTTGACCATCCGTTTGAGGGTGGTAAGCAGTGGAGATCTTTTGATGGATCGAGAGAAGTTTACATAATTCTACTGTGAAGTCCAATACGAATTGAGGTCCTCTGTCAGAAACTATAGTAGAGGGTAGTCCATGAATACACCAAATATTGTCTCGAAATAGAATTGCTAGGTCTTTTGAATTTACAGTATCAAAAGTTGGTATAAATACAACTTCTTTTGAGAATTGATCAACCACGACACAAATAGCCATGTTTCCTTTTGATTTAGGAAGTCCGGTGATGAAATCGACAGATAAATCTTCCCATGGATGTTTAGGAGTGGGAAGAGGAAGAAGTTTTCCTGCCGGTGCCTTTTGCTTACCCTTCGTGAGGGCGCACGCTTGACAG